>CM040916.1:52222230-52319730 GCA_023029165.1 Gobiocypris rarus
GATTGCCCTGACCTATCGGAAGATTGGTAAGACAGCTGCCAGTAAATTCACCCAGCCGCTGTCTGCGGAAATTAACGGGCACTTCGGGGATGTGTGTGACCGACTGAAGGTATTAGATCAGAGAGTGATAATGATTGATGAACTGAACCGTAACATCTCAGTCAGGACTGCGGATGCGCAGGCAAAGTGGGCTCCATCGGGGGTCAGGCTGGTGAACTTTTACGGACTCTGACCGGTCTGACTGCGAAGCTGGATGAAATGTCTAAGTCACTGCATGAACCGGTTCGCCAAGAACGCTGAGGATCAGAATGGTTTGATTAATTATGATCCGGACAAATTACCAAGATCAGAAAACTGGATTAATACAAATTAAAAAGTAACTTCTCCCCTTCTAGCTCTCTCGGTTGGGAGGTCAGCCTGTCAGACGGTTTCTTGCTATCACTCCTGTGCACTGCCTTATCTCTCTTCAAGGACAAGCCATTGAACTGAACTCTGAAAACATCTGAAGTTTTGGCTGACATTCTCACACTCACACCACACATCACTGACTCTTCACACCATACATAACCCTCCCCATCCCAGCCCTCCATCCGTCTGCCTCTCACAATCTCTCTCTTCTCTCCCTTGCCTTCATACTCCCACACAAAATCCCAGCACGTGACCACGTGTACTGTTTCATGCTATGTTATGTTTTGTTGCATATGTATGCTTGTGAATCTGCTTTCTATATTCTGGTTCAAAGATGGCGCCGCAATTGAAGGCTGCCTTGGTGTGAACCCCTTAGCTGATTATGTTGTCTTGGTCATCGTATGTCCCATGTCTTGTCACTTTGCTGTTGGAACGGAGTAAGAATACCTACTGTTGCACTTGTGTATACAGTTGTGTTTTTGTTGTCATATGTCTTGTGTCATGTTACTATGTTGCTTGGAATAGCACCTAAGAAAGCATTGCACCTACTGTTGCACTTGTGTATCTGGTTGTGTGCCAAATAAAGTAAATCTGAATCTGAATCTGAATCTGAGTGTGCACACGCATGTAGACACCCATGGGAACACACGCTGTGTTGAGTTGCTCGCCCGCTGACACAACCTTGATGTCTGGCTCCAAGCGGACTAATAGGATGAGCTTTGATTTACAGGAAAAGGAAAGTAAAACCTCCACAGGTGCCAGAGCTCATGGAACACACAGACCATACAAACACGGATCCTGTGTTTCCGTCCAAAAAGCCCACTAAAAATAAACAATAATAAAAATGCCAATAAGTCAGTTAAATCTCGAGTTGATGAATATAGACTCATGGAGTGTGTAATTTCCAGCTATTTTTTTTTAAAATAAAAACATAGATTTTAAGTAATGAGGTATGCAGTAAAAAAATAAAAACATTTCAAGGGTGGCAGGGTGCACAGTAGAAAAGCTGGCCTGACTCCCATGAAGCCACAAAACTCCTTTAAAGCTCTGAGTAACAGTTTCAACATGACAGGAGGGCAGCCTTTACCCTGCAGAGATTCATTTAAACACACCCTCTGATTGGGACTCCTGCAAACACACACTCAACACAAACTCGCCATTGAAACTTCTTCAGCTTATTGCGTTTTAAAAGAGAAGCTGCTAAACTGCGCGACACTGTCTCACTGAACACTGTCTCACTGAACACTGTCTCACTGAACACTGTCTCACTGAACACTGTCTCACTGAACACTGTCTCACTGAACACTGTCTCACTGAACACGGTCTCACTGAACACTGTCTCACTGAACACTGTCTCACTGAACACTGTCTCACTGAACACTGTCTCACTGTATCAGTCGCTGAACGTTCCAAACCTCAGAACGCGCTACACTGAAACAAGCGCAACATTCCATTCGCGCGCAACAGCGTGTCAAAGAAAAGCTCGAGACCGGAGAAAAGAAGTTGAGCTCTTACCTGCGCGCGTCTCTGTGCGTGGAGACAAACTCGAGGATTTTTGCATGCCACGATCACGCCTATCCACACACACACACACACAGCGCGCGAACTGGGCGGAGCTTCAGGCGTGTAGTACGTGACAGCGCTGTTCTCAGCACATGCACAGCAGAGTTTACATCGCTGTGCCCTAAACTAACTCTGAAGGCATGCGCACATATAAGAGAACACACGTCCATACGCGCGCGCTGTGTTTGGTTTTGCATGCACTAATGTCCCCGGACCCCATTCGGAGACCCCGCTCCTGTCCTGGAATGAACTGGCTGAAACTGGAAGAGGAAGTCATTTAAGTTGAGCCACTTAGTTTAGCTCGGTTTAATGTCTGCAGGGTTTCTATAGGCGACAGTCCCGCAGCAAACGCTCATTCAGCCTCTCATTTCACTGGAATACAAATTATTTATTTATTTCTGTGATGCAAAGCTTGAATTTATCATCATTACTCCAGTCTTCAGTGTCACATGATCCTTCAGAAATCATTCTAATATGATGATTTATATAGTTATTTTTAACACATACACACACGCACACACGCACACACACACACACACACACACACACTTTTAAAGAACAGCAACAGAAATTTTCAAAAAAAGAAAAACAATTAGTGACCCCAAACGTTTAAATGGTAGCGTTTACTGTTAACAATGATTTATATTTTAAATAAATGCTGCCCTTTTTTAACTTTTTATTCATCAATGAATCCTGAAAAAAATATCACTGGTTATAAAAATAATATATATATATATATATATATATATATATATATATATATATATATATATATATATATATATATATATATATATATATATATATATATATATATATATTATATATAGATAGCAGCACAACTGTTATTATTTATGATAATAGAATGATTTCTGAAGGTCATGTGACACTGAAGACGGCAGTAATGATGCTGAAAATCCAGCTTTGATCACAGGAATAAATTATATTTTAAAAGCATATTAAAATAGAAAACCATTATTTTAAATTGTAATAATATTTCACAATTTTAATGTTTTTACTGTATTTGGGGCAGGCTTGATAAAACATTAAAAATAGTAATGTTTCCCGAATTTTGACCGATGCTGTATATAATGTTTTATATAAAATTAATAAAAAAAATGAATATTCATTTGCAATTATGACTTTATAATAATAGAAAAAAAAATGTATGATGTAAAAACTGCATAATGAAAATCAACTCTCCATTATATTGGCACTCGAGTAACCAGATTATGATTTATTAAAAAAATTTAATTTACAGGAGGCATGTACACTTTATCAATATGGGCATTTAAAAAATAAATAAAGCATTTCTCTTTGGATTGCAAGCCAAAAACTATGTTATTTCAATCCTTTCCAAGCCTAGAGGCGTCAATGCTGAAATCTTTATGTAACAGTGACAGATTAACATATATTTATGGATCAGTGATGAGAATTATTGTTCCCTTTCAGCGTTTATTGCACTTGTTTATCTGTTTTACACACAAACTTCCCCATACTTTCCAAAGACACGCCTCCTTTAAACACAGCACCGAACGCCTTTTATGGAAGATCTCTCACACACACACACACACACACACACACCACAGTCCCCGACCGAACACTTCACCTGTGATAGAGGAACTCAAAGGAAAGTGAAACTGAGAACTTTTCTCCGTTTGCATCCATCATGAATTCTCTAAAACTTCCCACAAGTGTGGGTCTACAAGTTTCCACGGCACGGAGAAATTATCTTGTGCCAGTATTTCACAGGTTTCCCCACTACGGTGTTTTCTAAATTTGATTTAAGCAATTAATGGAATCCTCCCGAGTGGATGCCAAACACTTCCAGAACAGCAGAGCCTTTGAGTAAATGAAAGATCCGCCTTCCCACAGCCGCACCCACTGTGGCGGCACACGGGTCCAAACACGCCTGCCCTTATCTGACTTTACACTGCACAGAGTTCAACACACAGCAGAGAAATCATCAACCCAACCCGATGCGTTTCAGAAATCAAAATTGGGTTGTTTTAACCCTGTGGTTGGGTTAAATGTTTGCTTAAGACAGCCCAGATCGCTGGGTTAAAGACAGCCCAGATCGCTGGGTTAAAGACAGCCCAGATCGCTGGGTTTAAGACAGCCCAAATAGCTGGGTTAAAGACAGCCCAGATCGCTGGGTTTAAGACAGCCCAAATAGCTGGGTTTAAGACAGCCCAAATAGCTGGGTTTAAGACAGCCCAGATCGCTGGGTTAAGACAGCCCAAATCGCTGGGTTAAGACAGCCCAGATCGCTGGGTTTAAGACAGCCCAGATCGCTGGGTTTAAGACAGCCCAAATAGCTGGGTTTAAGACAGCCCAGATCGCTGGGTTAAGACAGCCCAGATCGCTGGGTTAAGACAGCCCAAATCGCTGGGTTAAGACAACCCAGATCGCTGGGTTTAAGACAGCCCAGATCGCTGGGTTTAAGACAGCCCAGATCGCTGGGTTTAAGACAGCCCAGATCGCTGGGTTTAAGACAGCCCAGATCGCTGGGTTTAAGACAGCCCAGATCGCTGGGTTTAAGACAGCCCAGATCGCTGGGTTTAAGACAGCCCAGATCGCTGGGTTTAAGACAGCCCAAATCGCTGGGTTTAAGACAGCCCAGATCGCTGGGTTTAAGACAGCCCAGATCGCTGGGTTTAAGACAGCCCAGATCGCTGGGTTAAGACAGCCCAGATCGCTGGGTTTAAGACAGCCCAGATCGCTGGGTTAAGACAGCCCAAATCGCTGGGTTAAGACAACCCAAATCGCTGGGTTTAAGACAGCCCAGATCGCTGGGTTTAAGACAGCCCAGATCGCTGGGTTAAGACAGCCCAGATCGCTGGGTTAAGACAGCCCAGATCGCTGGGTTAAGACAGCCCAGATCGCTGGGTTAAGACAGCCCAGATCGCTGGGTTAAGACAGCCCAGATCGCTGGGTTAAGACAGCCCAAATCGCTGGTTAAGACAGCCCAGATCGCTGGGTTAAGACACCCCAGATCGCTGGGTTTAAGACAGCCCAAATAGCTGGGTTTAAGACAGCCCAGATCGCTGGGTTAAGACAGCCCAAATAGCTGGGTTTAAGACAGCCCAGATCGCTGGGTTAAGACAGCCCAAATAGCTGGGTTTAAGACAGCCCAGATCGCTGGGTTAAGACAGCCCAAATCGCTGGGTTTAAGACAGCCCAGATCGCTGGGTTAAGACAGCCCAAATCGCTGGGTTAAGACAGCCCAGATCGCTGGGTTTAAGACAGCCCAAATAGCTGGGTTTAAGACAGCCCAGATCGCTGGGTTAAGACAGCCCAAATCGCTGGGTTAAGACAGCCCAAATCGCTGGGTTTAAGACAGCCCAAATCGCTGGGTTTAAGACAGCCCAAATCGCTGGGTTTAAGACAGCCCAAATCGCTGGGTTAAGACAGCCCAGATCGCTGGATTTAAGACAGCCCAGATCGCTGGGTTAAGACAGCCCAGATCGCTGGTTTAAGACAGCCCAAATCGCTGGGTTTAAGACAGCCCAAATCGCTGGGTTTAAGACAGCCCAAATCGCTGGGTTTAAGACAGCCCAAATCGCTGGGTTTAAGACAGCCCAGATCGCTGGGTTAAGACAGCCCAAATCGCTGGGTTAAGACAGCCCAGATCGCTGGGTTTAAGACAGCCCAAATAGCTGGGTTTAAGACAGCCCAGATCGCTGGGTTTAAGACAGCCCAGATCGCTGGGTTTAAGACAGCCCAGATCGCTGGGTTTAAGACAGCCCAGATCGCTGGGTTTAAGACAGCCCAGATCGCTGGGTTTAAGACAGCCCAGATCGCTGGGTTAAGACAACCCAGATCGCTGGGTTTAAGACAGCCCAGATCGCTGGGTTTAAGACAGCCCAGATCGCTGGGTTAAGACAGCCCAAATCGCTGGGTTTAAGACAGCCCAAATCGCTGGGTTTAAGACAGCCCAAATCGCTGGGTTTAAGACAGCCCAAATCGCTGGGTTAAGACAGCCCAGATCGCTGGATTTAAGACAGCCCAGATCGCTGGGTTAAGACAGCCCAAATCGCTGGTTTAAGACAGCCCAAATCGCTGGGTTTAAGACAGCCCAAATCGCTGGGTTTAAGACAGCCCAAATCGCTGGGTTTAAGACAGCCCAAATCGCTGGGTTTAAGACAGCCCAAATCGCTGGGTTTAAGACAGCCCAAATCGCTGGGTTTAAGACAGCCCAAATCGCTGGGTTTAAGACAGCCCAAATCGCTGGGTTTAAGACAGCCCAAATCGCTGGGTTTAAGACAGCCCAAATCGCTGGGTTTAAGACAGCCCAAATCGCTGGGTTTAAGACAGCCCAAATCGCTGGGTTTAAGACAGCCCAAATCGCTGGGTTTAAGACAGCCCAGATCGCTGGGTTAAGACAACCCAAATCGCTGGGTTAAGACAACCCAAATCGCTGGGTTAAGACAGCCCAAATCGCTGGGTTAAAGACAGCCCAGATCGCTGGGTTAAGACAGCCCAAACCGCTGGGTTTAAGACAGCCCAGATCGCTGGGTTAAGACAGCCCAAATCGCTGGGTAAGTCCATTTTCAACCCAACTCTGGTTCTTTTTTTACCCAGCATTTTTTAGAGTGTATATGTTAGACATGTTGCACTGAACTGTATTTTCCTTTTTTGAAGTGATTTCAATCAAGCAATTTAAACCCATCATGGCGAACAGTGCGTATCTGAAGCGTCTCAGCTGAAGGAAATGCATTATTTATCAGCTTTAACATATCAGTCAAATTTTCTTATCAGGCCGATAATAATTACATTAGAAATGAACATATATCGGGCGATACCGATATGTTGGCCAATATATCATGCATCCCTAAAACATACAGCAACAGATTGGGGCTGTAATAATAATAATTTGGTTAAATAACTTACTACTGCACTAGACGGTGCCGGAGGAAACTGTAACAGCATTTGAAACACATGGAGGAGTTCAGAACAAAATCAAGAACGGCCAAAGTGAAAAATATTTACCTGAACAGCCTGGGCTTCAGCTCAATCACTGAGAACATTTGGCAACAAAACAAAGCTGTTTTTATTCCTGCTGCTGCGTTTATCCAGCGGTCAGCTCTGTGAAAACGACACCAACTTCCACACAGCAGCGAGCCAAACATGAGCCCCGTTTGTGCTAATGAAAACAGTAGATACAATCTAGAATCAGATCGGCCAAAACTAGTGTGTAAAGGGGATAAGGACTACCTCAGGACAGGTTGACCCGTACACACACCCTCACTGACCTCAAGACTTTATCAAGCTGGATATCGGTTCAAAACACAGATACAGACACTGGCGTCATCAGCTGAGATAATTCAATGCACTCAAATCGCCTGTCACGGAAAATTGAATTTTGTGAGCCTGTGTTTAGCATTGATGACAATCTGATCTCATTTATTTTCCTTCGGATGAAAACTGCAGATCTTATGATGAGGGGGAGGCACAGCAAGGCCAATGCAAATACATTAAAAACTCTTATGTATTACATTTGCACACTAAGATCATCCCGCTTCAGGTATTAATGATTCCTCAGTTCATCGAGGACTCGGAGAGATGTGCCAGTATTTTTCTACGCAGCTGGACTTTGCATTTTCTTCTTGGAAAATAAGCTAAAATTGTAGTTAAAGCTGATTTTCAGGGGCCGTTTACACGACTCAAAACTAAAAAAAAACGAGAATTTGTGAAAATGGTGGTGACGTCATGTGCATGCTTATTACGTGTTCAGTCTATAGGCTTTGTTTCTTTACAAAGAGACCGCAGAATACAGCATTGTTTTCGCAGATCTGTGAGAAAAAAACAGTTTTTGTGTGTGTGTAAAAATGGAGCGCAGCTGGAAGAAAACAAAACTAGATGTTTTTCGTAATTCGTGGAAAGAGCGTATGATACAGAAAGGCCATAAAAACTGCTAGATCTGCTTATTTCTCGACTCTCTTAGAAGAAAACAAACACAACCCTAGGTATTTATTCGATACAGTGGCTAAATTAACAAAGGATAAAGCTTCAACTTCTGACGTTTGTAAACAACACAGCAGTAATGACTTTATGAACTTCTTTACGTGTAAGATTGACAATATTAGGAAAAAAATTATAACTATGTACCAGAGGTCATGGATCCTCTTCTTAATATCATTAATTCATCTTTGTCATTAGGATATGTACAGAAAACTTTTAAGTTGGCTATTAAACCTCAACTTGATCCTACAGAATTAGTCAATTACAGGCCAAACTCAAATCTACCGTTTCTGTCAAAAATATTAGAAAAGGCCGTGTCTTCACAATTATGTTCCTTTTTAGAAAGAAATGGTATATGAGAGGATTTCCAGTCAGGATTTAGACCGTATCATAGTACTGAGACTGCTCTAATTAGAGTTACAAATGATTTTCTCTTATCATCTGATCGTGGTTGTATTTCTCTGTTAGTGTTACTCGATCTTAGCACTGCATTCAACACTATCGACCACAACATTATTTTGAATAGACTCGAAAATTTTCAGTTTTCATTGTTATGCTGATGATTTCTTCACGCCCTGACGAAATTTACTAATTCACAAGATTAACGGACTGCATAGCTGACATAAAAAACTGAAAGTCTAGTAATTTCCTGCAACTTAATTCAGAAAAAAAACAGAATTTTTAATTACTGGACAAAAAAACTCCACAAGTAGTGCCCTAGAGTGTGTACTTGTACAACTTGGTGAGGACTGGTTTGAGTTTTAAACCATCAGAGTGAGGACAAAGAGAGTAAAGTGACATTTTGACCAGTCCTCACTTTCTGAGACCTTAAAGGCCTGTTTGATGGTCAAGACCTGTTTTAGGGATAAGGTTATAATGAGGTCAAGGGCAAGTTTAGGGTCAGGGTTCAGGTTAGACTCTTAGTTGTGATAGGTAAGGTGTGTGTAGTATGTGTTGTGTGTTACTTGGCATAATTTAATTTAATTTCCTCTGCTTGTGATCTCAGTATCACTTCTCCATACCAAGAAAAGAAAGTTTCACTTCTATATTCTCCTGAAATTTCTTCCGAGTTTCACCCAAAACTCAACATTGGAAAGATAAAAAACAAGACATAAACATCTCATCTACTATATATAACCATTTAAACCCCTACATGTCAAAGTTCAGTACACACAAAACTGAAAGAGTCCCATCAATCATCATTTAGTTCACATTATCACTCTAGAGATATGAGGGAGTTACACACAAACACCACATGTCAAAGTGCAAGAGGTAAAAACACTCAAAACATCCGATAAAGAGCAATAAAGCAAGCATCACTTTTGTGTGCAAACATGTGACATTAATTACAAATAGGGTTATGGGATCATTCAAGTAAACATACAACATAAAAGTTAGAATAACTTCCAGTCATGTTTGACACTGCTATTAAAAGTTGCAACGGCCTCACAAACACATGGTTTCACGTCCATTTGTGGGATTTAAACGATTCTGTAAATAGCCTGTAAACACACTTTATCAGCACTATCTCTCTCCACAGAGTGAGTGCACACACTTCACCAGCTTAACTGTTTTCCTGCCATCAAACTTCAAGCTTTCTTATAGGAGAACTCTATTAACGTGGAGATCATAAACATACGGTCACAGGCTACAGGATCTGGATTCAGAGCGGTGCACGAGCAGTCATGGGCTATATAAAGAGCAGTCTGACCTGTAACACGAGCACAGCCATCAATTAGACATTTCACCTAAAGCAGCGAGACGCAACGCTGAGCCCGGGGAATGTGAACGGACACAGTAGGTTTGAAGAGCTGCCAATCACTGGAGCTCACTGGGAGGATTCTCTGATTATACACCAATGGAATCAGGACAGTCATTCTTCATTAGAGATATGAAAATTTTATTGCAAACGTCATTCCATAAGCTGCATAATAAAAAAATTAATTATATATATATTGTATAAAAAAATAAATTATTGCCTACAAGATATAGTCAGAGTTGCGAGATATAAAGTCAGAATTGCAAGAAGTAAAGTCGGAATTGTGAGATATAAAGTTGGAATTGTGAGATGTAAAGTTGGAATTGTGAGATATAGGGCCTAAAGTCCGGATTGCAAGAAATAAAGTTGGAATTGCAATATATAGTCGGAATTGAGAGATATAAAGTCAGAATTGCGAGATATAGGGCCTAAAGTCGGAAGTGAGAGATATAAAGTCGGAATTGCGAGAAGTAAAGTCGGAATTGAGAGATATAAAGTCCGAATTGCGAGATATAGTCAGAGTTGTGAGAAATAAAGTTGGAATTGCAAGATATTAAGTCCAAATTGCGAGAAGTAAAGTCATAATTGAGAGATATAAAGTCAGAATTGTGAGATATAAAGTCAGAAATGCAAGAAGTAAAGTCTGAATTGTGAGATGTAAAGTCGGAACTGGAATATAAAGTCGGAATTGTGAGATATAAAGTCAAAATTGCGAGAAGTAAAGTCGGAATTGTGAGATGTAAAGTCGGAATTGGAATATAAAGTCGGAATTGGAATATAAAGTTGGAATTGTGAGATATAGGGCCTGAAGTCCGGATTGCAAGACATAAAGTCCGAATTGCGAGATATAGTCAGAGTTGCAAGAAATAAAGTTGGAATTGCGAGATATAAACAGAATTGCGAGATGTAAAGTTGGAATTGTGAGATATAGGGCCTAAAGTCGGAATTGTGAGATATAAAGTTGGAATTGTGAGATATAAAGTCAGAATTGCGAGATGTAAAGTTGGAATTGTGAGATATAGGGCCTAAAGTCGGAATTGTGAGATATAAAGTTGGAATTGTGAGATATAAAGTCAGAATTGCGAGATATAGGGCCTAAAGTCAGAATTGTGAGATGTAAAGTTGGAATTGTGAGATATAGGGCCTAAAGTCGGAATTGTGAGATATAAAGTTGGAATTGTGCGATGTAGGGCATAAAGTCGGAATTGTGAGATGTAAAGTTGGAATTGTGAGATATAAAGTTGGAATTGTGAGATATAAAGTTGGAATTGTGAGATATAAAGCTGGAATTGTGAGATATAAAGCTGGAATTGTGAGATATAAAGTTGGAATTGTGAGATATAAAGTTGGAATTGTGAGATATAAAGTTGGAATTGTGAGATATAAAGTTGGAATTGTGAGATATAAAGTTGGAATTGTGAGATATAGGGCCTAAAGTCGGAAGTGAGATATATAAAGTCGGAATAGCGAGAAGTAAAGTCGGAATTGTGAGATATAAAGTTGGAATTGTGAGATATAAAGTTGGAATTGTGAGATATAGGGCCTAAAGTCCAAATTGCGAGATATAGTCAGAGTTGCAAGAAACAAAGTTGGAATTGCGAGATATAAACAGAATTGAGAGATATAAAGTCAGAATTGCAAGATATAGGGCCTAAAGTCAGAATTGAGAGATATAAAGTCGGAATTGCGAGAAGTAAAGTCGGAATTGCGAGATATAGTCAGAGTTGCGAGAAATAAAGTTGGAATTGCGAGATATAGTTAGAATTGAGAGATATAAAGTCAGAATTGTGAGATATAGGGCCTAAAGTCAGAATTGAGAGATATAAAGTACGAATTGAGAGATATAAAGTCAGAGTTGCGATAAATAAAGTCAGAATTGCGAGATATAGGGCCTAAAGTCAGAACTGAACAGAACTAAAGTCTGACTTTATAAACACACTCACACACTTTATACCTTGCACTTGTGACTTCTTTTCAACACAATTGAGACTTTTTTTTAGGTCTTGCAGTTATGATTTTTTTCTCACAATTCTGAATGGACACTTATCTTTTAAAATATTTTATTCTGTGGCGGAAACCAGCTTCCATAACATACATGTCAAGCAAGAAGCTCAGAATGACAGAAAAATAGCTCTTAAATAGCACAAATAACCATAATACTGATATGACAAACCTTGAGGTTAGCACTTACATTACATGAGAGTGAATAACGATAAAACACCAATATATTATTATACCATGAAAAGCAACCAATTCTAACACACGGTCTCATTTAAAAGAAGAAATGTATTACGGTTACAATATTTGACATTTTTAAGAGAATCATGCATAATTGCTCTGTAATACCAATATTAAAATGTAATGCAAATGTAACTCTTTTTTACAGAAAAGTCTTGCATTTTTTTACACAACGCTTGTGCATTAAAAGTGCTTCTATTCAATGCATATATACTGAAATAATCAAAAACAGTTTACGAACATACTCTTCACGTGTGTGTGTGTGTGTGTGTGTGTGTGTGTGTGTGTAGTATGGGTGGAGGATTTTACAGCCTGTAAAACATCCCAGCTGGCCAATGCATCCACATACAAACACATGGCTGGCATAGCCCACATAAAAACCCCGCTAAACCACGCGTGTTTAGTTTATACAAAAATCAGCCTAACGTACCCGCGAAAACATAAAAGAACGATCAAGTTAAACACCGAAAAGGAAATATGATCAAGATACTCACAGTGAAAGAATCAGCTGACACAACGGTGACTCAGTAGAGCGCACTACTTCCGCATTCACTGGCGATCACCTTTGCGTCAACCAATCACGATAGACTATGTCTATGCAAATGACCAATGGCGCGGAGGAGTCAGTCGCGTACTAGACACTGAACAGCCAATGCAGGGCTTAGCGGCTCAAACAACAGGACGGCTGAATGCCGAGAACACACCCACACACGGACCAATCAGGGCGAGGCTGAGGCGGGGGGAGGGATGGAGTATGAGCCAATAGAAAATCACAGCGCGGCACTAGGGGACCACGTGGTTCACTGCGTCCGTGTAGGACTTGTTAAAGCCACGGAGCGCGTATTGTGTGCAACACAAAAAGTTTAAAACATGAACATATGTTGTGTTCAAGTCACAGTCAAATGAGCAGGATAGAACAGAAAGGTTAAAAAATCATGCATGTATTTGTTATTAGCGCAAACGGAATTAGCATTATAAAAATGTACAATGGCACAGATGATCATACTTACAGGCTACTGTAGCTACACTCTGAAAATGCTCAATTTTCAACTCAACTTGGGTTGTTTTAACCCAGCATTTTTTGAGTGTACATGCAACAAATAATACCATAGTAGGACCCCAAAATATAACCTTACCCCAGTAGCATGTCTAACAAACCCTGGTGACATCGTTATTTCCTGCAGACTCTGTCCAGCTCTGAAGCCTCTGGATCTGCTCAAGAGGTTTATGTCACACCATCACACCAATAGAACAAACACTTGATTCCTCTACAGACTAGGACAGAACTGAATATAAACGTTATTGCCACAAGACTAAGGCCAGAGAAAATTAGAGGTAAGCTAACTGTGGAAGATGCAATGCATCGTTTTGTACATGTGTTATAATGTTTATGTTTATTATGTTGTTTCATGCATGCTTGCATAATTGGACATTCACACACTATTACGTCTCATGCTTGGATGCATGTTGTACCTACAACATGTTTCCACCATCTCAGTCATGTGACAATAAAGATTCTATTCTATTCTTTATTCTATTCTATTCTATTCTATTCTATTCTATTCTATCCTGTCCTATTCTATTCTATTCTATCCTGTCCTATTCTATTCTATTCTATTCTATTCTATTCTATTCTATTCTTTATTCTATTCTATTCTATTCTATTCTATTCTATTCTATTCTATTCTATTCTATTCTATTCTATTCTATCCTGTCCTATTCTATTCTATTCTATTCTATTCTATTCTATTCTATTCTTTATTCTATTCTATTCTATTCTATTCTATCCTGTCCTATTCTATTCTATTCTATTCTATTCTATTCTATTCTATTCTTTATTCTATTTTATTCTATTCTATCCTGTCCTATTCTATTCTATTCTTTATTCTATTCTATTATATTCTATTTTATTCTATTCTATCCTATTCTATTCTTTATTCTATTCTATTCTATTCTATTATTCTATTCTATTCTATTCTATCCTGTCCTATTCTATTCTGTATTCTATTCTATTCTATTATTTATTCTATTCTATTCTATTCTATTCTATCCTGTCCTATTCTATTCTATTCTTTATTCTATTCTATTCTATTCTATCATGTCCTATTCTATTCTATTCTTTATTCTATTCTATTCTATTCTATTCTATCCTGTCCTATTCTATTCTTTATTCTATTCTATTATATTCTATTATTTATTCTATTCTATTCTATTCTACTCTATTCTATTATATCCTGTCCTATTCTATTCTTTATTCAATTCTATTATTTATTCTATTCTATTCTATTCTATTATTTATTCTATTCTATTCTATCCTGTCCTATTCTATTCTTTATTCTATTCTATTCTATTCTATTATTTATTCTATTCTATTCTATTCTATCCTGTCCTATTCTATTCTTTATTCTATTCTATTCTATTCTATTCTATTCTTTATTCTATTCTATTCTATTCTATTCTATTCTATCCTGTCCTAATCTATTCTTTATTCTATTCTATTCTAGTCTATTCTATTCTTTATTCTATTCTATTCTATTATTTATTCTATTCTATTCTATTCTATCCCGTCCTATTCTATTCTTTATTCTATTCTATTCTATTCTGTCCTGTCCTGTCCTGTTCTATTCTATTCTATTCTACTCTATTATTTATTCTATTCTATTCTATTCTTTATTCTATTCTATTCTATTCTATTCTTTATTCTATTCTATTCTGTCCTGTCCTGTCCTGTCCTGTCCTGTTCTATTCTATTCGATTCTACTCTATTATTTATTCTATTCTATTCTATTCTATGCTATTCTTTATTCTATTCTATTCTATTCTATCCTGTCCTGTCCTGTCCTGTTCTATTCTATTCTATTGTATTCTATTATTTATTCTATTCTATTCTTTATTCTATTCTATTCTATTCTATCCTGTCCTATTCTATTCTATTCTATTCTATTCTATTGTATTCTATTATTTATTCTATTCTATTCTATTCTATTCTTTATTCTATTCTATTCTGTCCTGTTCTGTTCTGTTCTGTTCTATTCTATTCTATTCTATTCTATTCTTTTCTATTATTTATTCTATTCTATTCTATCCTGTTCTGTTCTGTTCTGTTCTATTCTATTCTATTATATTTTTTATTCTATTCTGTTCTATTCTATTCTTTATTCTATTCTATTCTATTCTATTCTATCCTGTCCTGTCCTGTCCTGTCCTGTCCTGTCCTGTCCTGTTCTATTCTATTCTATTCTATTCTATTCTATTCTATTCTATTCTATTCTATTCTTTATTCTATTCTATTCTATTCTGTCCTGTCCTGTCCTGTCCTGTCCTGCCCTGTCCTGTTCTATTCTATTCTATTCTATTCTATTATTTATTCTATTCTATTCTATTCCATTCTATTCTTTATTCTATTCTATTCTATTCTATTCTATTCTATTCTGTCCTGTCCTGTCCTGTTCTATTCTATTCTATTCTATTATTTATTCTATTCTATTATATTATTTTTCTATTCTATTATTTATTCTATTCTATTCTATTCTATCCTGTTCTGTTCTGTTCTGTTCTATTCTATTCCATTCTATTCTATTCTTTATTCTATTCTATTATATTCTATTCTATTCTATTCTGTCCTGCCCTGTCCTGTCCTGTTCTGTTCTGTTCTGTTCTGTCCTGTTCTATTCTATTCTATTCTATTCTATTTTATTCTATTCTATTCTATTCTATTATTTATTCTATTCTATTCTATTATTTTTCTATTCTATTATTTATTCTATTCTATTCTATTCTATTCTGTTCTATTCTATTCTATTCTATCCTGTTCTGTTCTGTTCTATTCTATTCTATTCTGTTCTATTATTTATTCTATTCTATTCTATTCTTTATTCTATTCTATTCTATTCTATTCTATTCTATTCTATTCTATTCTATTCTATTCTATCCTGTCCTGTCCTGTCCTGTCCTGTTCTGTTCTTTTATGTTCTGTTCTATTCTATTATTTATTCTATTCTATTCTATTTTTATTCTATTCCATTCTGTTCTATTATATCCTGTCCTATTATATTCTTTATTCTATTCTATTCTATTTTATCCTGTCCTATTCTATTCTATTTTTTATTCTATTCCATTCTGTTCTATTATATCCTGTAATTTTGTATTCTATTCTATTCTATCCTGTCCTATTCTATTCTTTATTTTATTCTATTCTATTCTATTATATTCTGTCATTTTCTATTCTATTCTATTTTATCCTGTCCTATTCTATTCTATTATTTATTCTATTCTATTCTTTATTTTATTCTGTTCTATTCTATTCTATTTTATCCTGTCCTATTATATTATATTATATACTTTATTCTATTATATTCTATTATATTCTATTATTTATTATATTCTATTCTAATCTTTATTTTATCCTATCCTGTCCTATTCTATCCTTTCCTATTCTATTATTTATTCTATTCTATTCAATTCTTTAATTTATTCTATTCTATTCTATTTTATTCCCATCCCACCCCATTCTGTTCTGTTTTTTTCTATCCTGTTCTATTCTATTCTTTTCCATTCCATTCCCATGGCATCATATCACATCGTATCGTATCGTATCGTATCGTATCGTATCCCATTCTATTCTATTCTATTCTATTCTTTATTTTATCCTATCCTGTCCTATTCTATCCTTTCCTATTCTAATATTTATTCTATTCAATTCTCTTTTTTATTTTATTTTATTCTATTCTATTCCCATCCCACCCCATTCTCTTCTTTTCTATCTTGTTGTATTCTATTCTTTTCCATTCCATTCCCATGGCATCGTATCACATCGTATCGTATTGCATTCTATTCTATTATATTATATTTAATAGAATCTATTTCTATGCTATTTGTGTGGCATTTCAAAAGATGAAAATATTAAGTTTACGAAACTAATATTGAGCTAAATGTTTCTCTGTCCCTCTTATTTTAATACGTATTCCTTAACTTAGTTTATACTGTATATGTAAATGACTACATCAATGATGCTAATCTTAATGGCTTTGCAATGCAAGAATAAACCAGGTAAACACACTGATATGATGCTGAACTTGGCAAGAGTTCAGCTGATCATTAACTGTGAGCAAACACATCTGAAGACAAGAGCTCAAAGATTAGCCGTCTCATTTCCATCAAGGCTTGACGTTTGCTTGATGCAGTATCATGTAGGTTACCTGACCTAACCTAACCAGCGCTGCCATGTGTTTATACAGTTAGAGCTCTGGGCTATTTCTGCGCTGGCTTCCGTCTTTAATCGCAGATTGGCAGTCTAACATCAAATGCCTCCAGTCAACACAAACCAAGATTCATTCAGTTCTTCAGATTAATTAAAACAAAAAGAAATTAATTAAAATATAAATCCATGATGGGAACCATGACTGAACCCTTTAAGAACCTTTTCTTCAAGTGTATCATAACTTGTGCAGTAAAGAGTGCTGGTCAGTGATTGGCAGAGCAGAGTCCCGCCCCCAACTACTTCAACATTTCTGGGCATGTTATCAGTCATATGACTTCTCACCTCCTTTTTCATACATAGTCGTGATGACGAAATGCACGCTTTACTGGGTCAAGGCAGTTTAGTCTTTCAGTGTCCTTAGATACGAGGTCAAAAACACATTCATACTCTGTCTGTCTTAAAGCAAACTGTCATATCATCACCTGCACCTCTACAAACACAATCATTATTTATGGCACTAACACTTTTAAACAATGAGAAAGCCTGAATGTTCTGTCTGATGAGCTCAGGTTTCTTCATTTGATATCTTCCTGTATTTATTACAATCCAGTCAGATGATCATTACCAAAGAACATGCTTTCCTTGGAAAGTAAGAAACATGCTTTAATGGATTTGATTTGACCAAATGCAACTGCAAAGGGAATCAGTGTAGATCTCTTCTGTGATCCGTATCGGAATGGCAACGACAAAAATGAGACAAAAATGTCAATGTCAGATGTCTACAATTTCTAGAAGCTTCTTCTCAGGGAACCATGAAACAATCCGATGTCGCCCTCTAATGGGCAAATGAAGGTACTTTGACAATCCCAGAACAATTTTCCATTTATTCACCAATATGTAAATCATACTGGAGTTTATACTTCTTGTATGCAACCCACATTACCCACTGTGCTCAAATAGGCCCTATCTGTCATACGGAGCCCTGAAAGGGACATGATGAAGGAAAAATATATGAGATGGGAGGAAAATTGTGTAATCTCGCAAAGGCATGACACTGCAGAAAGGCAAAGCCATGTTTTTGGAGATGCATAATATATATGCATTATATACATAATAAAACTATAGCCTATGAAGTACCAAAGAAAAACGCCACTGTATATGAAAATGGTAATTCAGTACTATGATATATAATTAATATTTGCAGTACTATTTATGATATATAAAATGCTATTTTCTGTATGATATATAAAGTGCTATTTTCAGTACTATATACGATATTTAAAGGGCTATTTTCAGTACTATATATGATATTTACATGCTATTTTCAGTACTATATATGATATAAAAAGGGCTATTTTCAGTACTATATATTATATATACATGCTATTTTCAGTACTATATGATATATAAATGGCTATTTTCAGTACTATATATGATATATACATGCTATTTTCAGTACTATATATGATATATAAAGTGCTATTTTCAGTACTATATATGATATTTACATGCTATTTTCAGTACTATATGTGATATATAAAGGGCTATTTTCAGTACTATATATGATATTTACATGCTATTTTTAGTACTATATATGATATTTACATGCTATTTTCAGTACTATATATGATATATAAAGGGCTATTTTCAGTACTATATATGATATATAAAGGGCTATTTTCAGTACTATATATGATATTTACATGCTATTTTCAGTACTATATATGATATACAGTGCTATTTTCAGTACTATATATGATATTTACATGCTATTTTCAGTACTATATATGATATATAAAGTGCTATTTTCAGTACTATATATGATATTTACATGCTATTTTCAGTACTATATGTGATATATAAAGGGCTATTTTCAGTACTATATATGATATATAAAGTGCTATTTTCAGTACTATATATGATATTTACATGCTATTTTCAGTACTATATATGATATATAAAGTGCTATTTTCAGTACTATATATGATATTTACATGCTATTTTCAGTACTATATGTGATATATAAAGGGCTATTTTCAGTACTATATATGATATTTACATGCTATTTTCAGTACTATATATGATATATAAAGGGCTATTTTCAGTACTATATATGATATTTACATGCTATTTTCAGTACTATATGTGATATATAAAGTGCTATTTTCAGTACTATATATGATATTTACATGCTATTTTCAGTACTATATGTGATATATAAAGGGCTATTTTCAGTACTATATATGATATTTACATGCTATTTTCAGTACTATATATGATATATAAAGGGCTATTTTCAGTACTATATATGATATTTACATGCTATTTTCAGTACTATATATGATATATAAAGTGCTATTTTCAGTACTATATATGATATTTACATGCTATTTTCAGTACTATATATGATATATAAAGTGCTATTTTCAGTACTATATATGATATTTACATGCTATTTTCAGTACTATATGTGATATATAAAGGGCTATTTTCAGTACTATATATTATATATATACATGCTATTTTCAGTACTATATGATATATAAAGGGCTATTTTCAGTACTATATATGATATTTACATGCTATTTTCAGTACTATATATGATATTTACATGCTATTTTCAGTACTATATATGATATATAAAGTGCTATTTTCAGTACTATATATGATATCTACATGCTATTTTCAGTACTATATATGATATCTACATGCTATTTTCAGTACTATGATACATAAAGTGCTATTTTCAGTACTATATATGACATATAAAGTGCCATTTTCAGTACTATATATGATATTTACATGCTATTTACATGCTATTTTCAGTAATACCGGTATATATGATATATACATGCTATTTTCAGTAGAATGATATATAAAGTGAAGTAATATATGTACTATAAAGTGCTATTTTCAGTACTATATATAATATATACGTGCTATTTTCAGTACCATATATAATACAGTGCTATTTTCAGTACAATATATAATATATAGTGTTATTTTCAGTATATGATATGTAAGTGATATTTTCAGTACTATATATGATATATATATATATATATATATATATATATATATATATATATATATATATATATATATATATATACACATATACATATATATATATATATATATATATATATATATATATATATATATATATATATATATATATATATATATATATATATATATATATATATATATATATATATGTGCTATTTTCAGTACTATATATGATATATACGTAGGTAAGGGGAAGCTGAACATAACTGGATATTACAATAAAAGTGTCACAATATGTTTGCGCTGTATCAGATAAAATACATCACATTTTCACTTCCTTTAAGCCCTACAGACGTGCGTGGCGGCTGCTGACCCTGAGAGGGTGTGTGTGGAGACGCTCTTTTGGGTGGATGAGAATGAAGGGGTGTTGAACCTGAGGTCCAGTCACCGGCACACATAAAACAGCAGGTCTGTGCGCACGACAGCTCTTCTGACCGCCAAACCCCACAGAGAACTTCAACATGGTGAGTTCAATGCACTGCATGCACACATTTAGACCGTCCAGAGTAAGATTCAATATTCATTTATGGTCATAACATTGCGATGCAGAAATGTGTGCTATCGGTTACATTAGCATTTCAGTGAACAATTCTTCAAAAAAAATTTAAAGAATACTTTTCTGCTATGAAGAAGTTTTAGTGCAATGGAAAGATTCTATTGATGTTGAAGGTTTTTTATTGAATCCTCAATGCCAATACAAACATTAAACTATAAAAATGCATATTGTCATATTGTCTCTTCTAAAGCTAATTTTCTGAATGTTTTATTATTGTTATTTTAAGTTAAGATACAGGCAGTGTAAAGTCAAAAGAAGTCTTTCAGTCGGGAGAAAGTTCTATTTTAGAATGTTTTGTATAATGTATGAATGTATAATCTTTTGAAAACATATTTATAAATATTAAATGATCTCTGTTCTCTCTTTAGACTTCATACACTGACAAAGGAGAGAAGGTAACATGACGGTTGACTTTAAACTATAACAAAACTGTATAATAGCTTATTTTGGTAAAGATATTTTATGTTTTTAAACATTTTTCTGTTGCAGCCAGAGAGAGGGAAATTTTTAAGATTTCACCATGTGAAGTTCTGGGTGGGAAACGCCAAACAGGTGAGTTGAGCTGAATCAGGGTTATTATAATTATAAAACTAAAACCATAAACAGTATACATAGTTGTAAAACCCATAAATAAACGTTTACTTTGGAACTTTGAAACAGACATGTAAAAAAAATTTTTAATGGAATAAAATATGAAAATACTAAAATATAACCTAATTCAAAATATTAAAAAAGTATCTCAATTCTAAAATATCATTGATCTGTTTGAATACAGCAGTTATGACTGCATTTTTGCACTTTCTCCGAATAAAATAAGATTCTCAGGAATTATAGTTTTGTATTGGATACCTTTGTAAAAATGCTTTGATGCACAGATTAAGCTTTAAATGACAGTGTTTCTGTAAGATTATGGCACTGAATATGCATTTGCTGGAGCTTTGACTATAGTTTTAAAGTGGCTTTTAAAGATATAATAATATTTGTTGTATGGAGAACAGAATCAGAGAAGCTTCCAAACATACTGAGATAAGTCCTAATGCAGATGCCGAACGCTAATCAATAATGTGATATGAATCTGAGACTGATGCAATAGTTCATCTGGATCTTGTCAGTGAAATAGGTTTACATATTAACCAATAGTTTGAGCTCATTTTGTATATCTATTTACAAAGAAGAAAAGGTTCTATATAGAAGCGTGTAGGGTTCTGAGTAGAACCTACATTCATGGGATCATTTGATTTTTTAATTACATTTTATGACTTAAATAGCTCATAAACATACTTTATCACCCTTGAAATAACCCGTTAAACATTACAGTATTACGCAATCTTTCAAACTGAGTCTAGAATTCCATTTAGAACATTTGTCTGCTAGTTTTGCCTGAATTCATTTTCATGTTGTTTTCTAACAGCTATTTGAGGATTTTGAAGATCTTATCTCAAACATAAATGTGTTGACAGTTATACTCTTACAATGGGCTTTTAAACACACATCTGTCCTTGTTGCTGTTGATCTAGGCCGCGGCGTTCTACTGTGATAAGTTTGGCTTCGAGCCGCTGGCGTATAAGGGTCTGGAGACGGACAGCAGGGAGCTGGTGTCTCATGCCATCAGACAGGACAAGGTGTGTGTGTTGAGGATGAATACACACATGACACAACACAAGATCTCAACTACACATCTGTAACACACATCATACAATCATTCACTTCACGTCCTAAAATGGATTTTAGTTTGATAATGTTTTGTGGTTACACTTTATTTTAGAGTGTAATTATATGTCTATGTTACAGTGTAATTATACATTTAAGTACTGAGTAATATTAATTGACAACATATACTTATAGGGTTAGGGTTGAGATTAAGTTAGATTCACTTTTTAACAAACCTGAAAATAAAATTTCCAACTTAAATCTTGAATGCTTTGGTGCTCATTTTCAAGAAGACACGTGGCAGATTATTGCAGAAGAGAAAAAAAAAGTAAGAAAATTTTATTAAAACAAATAAAATACACCTTTCCATGCACATGAACTTTAATGCCATCCCATTCTTAATCCGTCGGGTTTAATATGGAGTCGGCCCACCCTTTGCAGCTCTAACAGCTTCAACTCTTCTGGGAAGGCTTTCCACAAGGTTTAGGAGTGTGTTTATGGGAATATTGGACCATTCTTTTAGAAGCGCATTTGTGAGGTCAGGCACTGATGTTGGACGAGAAGGCCTGGCTCGCAGTCTCCGCTCTAATTCATCCCAAAGGTGTTCTATCGGGATGAGGTCAGGACTCTGTGCAGGCCAGTCCAGTTCCTCCACACCAAACTCGCTCATCCATGTCTTTATGGAGCGACGCTTTGTGCACTGGAGCGCAGTCATGTTGGGACAGGAAGGGGCCGTCCTCAAACTGTTCCCACAAAGTTGGGAGCATGAAATTGTCCAAAATGTCTTGGTGAAGCATTAAGAGTTCCTTTCAATGGAACTAAGGGGGCAAGCCCAACCCCTGAAAAACAACCCCACCCCATAATCCCCCCTTCACCAAACTTTACACTTGGCACAATGCAGTCAGGCAAGTCCCGTCCCGACACTCGTCCATGGGATGGTCAGACAGAGAAGCGTGATTGGTCACTCAGAGAGCACGTCTCACTGCTCTAGAGTCCAGTGGTGGCGCGCTTTACCCCACTGCATCTCACACTTTGCATTGCTCTTGGTGATGTAAGGCTTGGATGAGCTGCTCGGCCATGGAAACCCATTCCATGAAGCTCTCTCCGCACTGTTCCTGAGCTCATCTGAAGGCCACAGGAGTTTGGAGGTCTGGAGCGATTGACTCTGCAGAAAGTTGGTGACTTCTGTGCACTGTGACCCTCAGCATGCGCTGACCCCGCTCTGGGATTTCACTTCGTGGCTGAGTTGCTGTTGTTCCCAATCGCTTTCACTTTGTTATAATCCCACTAACAGTTGAGCGTGGAATATTTAGTAGTGAGGAAATGTCAGGAATGGACTTATTGCACAGGTGGCAACCTATCCCGGTCCCACGCTTGAGTTCACTGAGCTCCTGAGAGCGAGCCATTCTTTCACAAATGTGTGTAGAAGCGTCTGCATGCCTAGTGCTTGATTTATACACCTGTGGCCATGAAGGGATTGAACACCTGAACTCAGGGATTAGGAGGGGTGTCCCAATACTTGGCAATATAGTGTATGTTTAACTCAAAAACTGCGAGAAAAGTTTTGTTCCAAATTTGAGATTGATATCTTTTTGAAAAAATGAGTTTTGAGTAAGATTTTGTGTGAGTGCAGTACCAAATGAAAATACCAAATTCCACTAGATGAAATTAATTTCTAATGTGCTAATTTTTTGACTGCGAGAAGCACAAGTGTGATTTTTTTTTCTCAGGACCATTTAACTTTTTTCATACCATTCCAATGAAGCACAAAAACAAACAAAAAAAAAAAGTCCAAAAATTGCCGTAGAGCATTATAGGGTATTAAAATCCAAACTGCACATTTGTTTCAAAAGCACCTCACAGAGTCAAAAGTGTTCGTTGTTTTCACAGATAATATTCGTCTTCGAGTCTGCGCTGAACCCTGGAAATCAGGGTATGAATCATTTCATTTATTTTTAAACATTCTAGTGTGAAGATTATCTGTCCATGTCATGAGAAAACTTTACATTAAAAAATTAAGATTACAAACAATTAAGTTTGTTTTGCATCATGATTTGTGGGTTACAATGATTTAATATCATCACAATATACACACATGGGAAACGATAAAGAAGGATTCTGTTGCTCAGGATTAAAATGACCCTGGTTTAACAAATTTATGAAGAGAAAATCAGGAAAAGACCAAAAGTGCTCACTATCCTCTCCCTCCACAGAAATGGGCGAGCATCTTGTGAAACATGGAGACGGAGTCAAAGACGTCGCGTTTCAAGTGGAGGACACTGACTTTTTAGTCAAGGTAAACCAGCTGGCTCCAGGACAGTGTTTCAGACAAACCTTTCTTACATTATTGACATCATAATGTTGCATAATTCAGTGAGGATGTCCAGTTATCATCAAAGAATTAAAAAAACACAAGACTATATGCTTGTCTATGTTCTCATTCTAACATATCACTCTTCCTATTCCTTCACTGTATATAATCAAAACTGTGAATTCATCAGATCTACGGCTAATACTTACTGATGTTTGCGGTTATTTTCCCTCCAAAATGATGTCACTTCTAGATGATGTCATTAAGGAACTGCCTTTCCTTAAAGGGATTTAACAAACGAATAAAAGGATTGAAAGTGATACTGAGAACACAGGAAAAAGCTATAAACTCATGATCAATTCAAGACAAATGAACAAGAAGTAATATCAACTGAATTTTGAAATCTTGTGATCAGATTTTCAAAAGTTAAAATACAAAATATTTTTTTTCTCCAAAATGATAACTATGCCACTCATAATGCAGTAGAATGCAATATGCAATGAAACATTTGCATTATTTTTTTTTTAAATTTGCATTACAATAATGAGACTTTGAAGGTTAAAATGGGGTCAAATAGGAAAAAATATCAAAATGCAAAAAAAATATTTGTGTACACATATTCTGCACAGTATAGTCAGTATATTCCATTCTGAACACAACCATCACCTAAAACATAACCCCATGGAGTGAACCGATTTACCTGGAAGGGACTTTGGAATAAACGTGTGTTTGCCTTCCCAGAAAGCCAAAGAGAGAGGAGCGGTGATTGTCAGGGAGCCGTGGGTGGAGCAGGATTCAGGCGGAAAAGTCAAATATGCTGTAGTTCAAACTGTAAGTCACAGAGAAAGACAACATGTGTTTCGCACAGACAGACACACATATCATTTAAAGACTTATGATATATCTGATGTTGTGTTTTTGCAGTACGGAGACACGACACACACGTTTGTTGAGTACATGGGGCCGTATAAAGGTCTGTTTCTGCCAGGATACCAGGAGCCACTGTTCAGAGACCCTCTGTTACCAAAACTGTGAGTGTCTTACAGTGAACATTCTCAGAAGTAATGTTCTGGACAAACATTCTTCCAGTAACGTTAATAAAACGCTCATTCAACGTTATCTGGTCTTTAATAACGTTCTCAAAACTATGCAAAAACATACAACGCTCGTGGAATGTTCAATTTAATGTTTTGGTTGCATTTTTTAAATGTTACTAGTTTCGGAATGTTCAGAGAACATTTAAAAGTAACGTTCCCATAATGTTTGCAAAATAGAATGTTCCCTAAACATTTATAAAAAGTAGACGTTTTAAACATTCATAAACATTTTTTAGGGATACTCAAAAATAAAAATTCTGGGTTACACTTTTTTAAAAGTTTGTATTTTAAGGTATCATTGTGAGTGTAATTATATATTCAAGTACTGATCTTGGTTGAGGGTTAGTTATCATCTAATTTACTGTTATTACTATGGTAAATACATGTAACGATGACACTGTACAATACATTTCTGTCCAAAAATGTACCAAATTCTGTCATTAGTTGTTGATTTGTTCCAAACCTGTATGAGTTTCTTTGTTCTGTTGAACACAAAATAAGTTTTTTTGGGGCAAACTATTCTTTTAATGGGAATGTTATAGAAAACTTTCTCAGAACATATTTTTGTTAGCTGGGAAGTTCAGTTTTGTGTGTTTATAAAATAATGTGAGCTGAACTTAGTGCGAATATGTCTAGTCTCGCAGGCCATACTCATTCATTTGATTTCATTAATAAATGCTCATTCAACGTTTTCTGGTCTTTAAATGTTCTCAAAACGTTGTATATACAATTCTTATGGAACGTTTTTTCTTGAATGTTTAAGCTGCATTTTTAAATGTTACTAGTTTCGGAATGTTCAGAGAACATTTAAAAGTAACGTTCCCATAATGTTTGCAAAATGGAATGTTCCCTAAACGTTTGCACAACCAAGACAAAACATTAAAAAAAAATGGAATAAGCCAACGTTTCAGAAATAATGTTAGAGATTGTTGACTCAAAAATAAAAATTCTGTCAGCATTTGCTGATTTGTTCTATGAATGTCATTGTTCTGTTGAACACAAAAGAAGATATTTTGAAACAATTGCTGACCCCAATTGAAGAAAAAAAAGACTATAGTAGTCAAAGGGGGCCAGCAATTGTTTTTGGGCGAACTATCCCTTTAATGGGAACATTAGCAAAACATTCTTCGAACATATTGTTTAAGTGCAAATAGGGTCTTTGGCCAGAAACATACTCATATTTCATAACACAAACATGCATGAAACTGTGCTTAAATAAGTGCTTGAGAAGAACTTCAAAACCATGAAACTCCTCACAAACGTTTTCTTTCTTTGGCAACAGGCCACCAGGACATTTAAGCTTCATTGATCACGTTGTGGGAAACCAGCCAGATGATAAAATGGTGCCAGTATCGGACTGGTGAGGGTCACACATCCAACAAACAAATCAATAAGACAAATTCATGGAAATGTCATTGGCAAAAAAAGAAACCACGTTCTCTCTGTCTTGTATCTGCAGGTATCAGAAGTGTCTGCTGTTCCACAGGTTCTGGTCCATCGACGATAAACAGATCCACACCGAGTACAGCGCTCTCAGATCCATCGTAGTCACGAATTATGAGGAAACCATCAAGATGCCCATCAATGAACCAGCCATCGGGAAAAAGAAATCACAAATCCAGGTTCTTCCAGCAGATGCATAGAAATCTTCAAACTTCTAGATTTCAGTTTTTGTTATTTAAGTCAGGGATTCCCAAACTTGATTGTCAGCCGAACCCCTTAGATGTATAAAATATTTATTTCAAGTCCCTCTGAGATTTTATGTTATTATTTCACATTTTCGTGGTTCTCTGGTGTTGTTTAATGGTCAAATTGCATGCAGGTAAACATATTAATCGTAAAGGTTTTATTTAGTTTTAAAAAAAAGAATTTATATATAGGGCTGCTCAACTATGAAAATATATAACTGAAATATATTATTTAAATATAGAAATATATTACTGTTGTAAATTACATAAATCTCATAGCAGATCTAGGCAGGTGGAGCTGGGGAGGTGGAGGGGTTCAGAGGAACTATTTTACAGCAAACACTGAATATTTAAATGTTGAGCAAGCAATCTGATTGGCTGCAGGATCAGCACAGGCCAATCAGCTTGTGCCACGCGGCAATGCTGTGATTGCTTGCAGATTGCATGTAAAGGACCATCAGCATACGCCCTAGAGTTTAATTTCATCACTTTTGGATGTTAAAATCCCCTTGTAGTCAATCTTTCAATCCCTTAAAACTCACCTTTGATCACCAAAATAACATATTTAAATGTTTTTTTTCCCCTGTGCCTTAAAATAACTTGACTGTAACTCTACATCCATGCTTCATTTAGTATACGCAGATTCATGAATATGCAAATTACCCGCCTCCACTCGCTCACACCAGCTTAGAGGCCAACTCGCTCAACTTTAAGTTACTGTAGTAAACGCTGCACAATGGTATCGCTCTCTACAACGTCGGACACATAACGGTAATTAATATGATTAGCCTTTGGCTTGACTACGTTATCAAACAGCTAATGATGTTACACAAACCATGTTTCTGTTGGCCATCTCAGTCTCCCTTCTAACAATCAGCATCCTTAGAAACGTTTGAACATCAGTGGAGAAAGGCATATAGTGCATTTTAACATCATAATATACATCATAAACATAATTCACAAGCTATATTGCTAAATGTATCCGAATTTTCATATCAACAGAAAAATATACGGGGATAACCTGTCTTCTCTTGAGACTCCATCCACTGCTTCAGAGAATAGTTAATGATATGCTAAAGCCCCGCCCCCCTCATGATGTGATTGGTTATTAGATGGATGCCACCTTTATGGGACAATAAAGCCGTCCCTAGACCTACCCCTAACTGATAACACTTTATTATTAAACACACATTAGACATTTTATTTCCACTTTTCATGTATTTCCTTCTGATTTTCCGATCTAATATGTGATGGGAAAAGGGAGTACAGTGAGTTCGGCAAAAAGCAGATTCCAACTAGGGTCGATTTTGCGCCAATACTTTGTCACACGCTTTACCCCTACACTGTCTTCCATAATTTTGTCTGGCCCAATCAGACGTCAGTGGGCGGAGTTAGTGTAAATAGCCTCTGCCAACAAGGCTATTTGCACTTAGTGTTTGAAATCTATAGAAAGTGTTTATATTACAATTATCTTTTTTTCATTTGTAAAGGAGTATATTGACTACAACGGAGGACCCGGAGTGCAGCATATAGCTCTGAACACGTCCAACATCATCCAAGCTGTACGGCTCCTCTCAATATCACTTCATTCCTGATAGATCGAAATAAAGTCAAATACAAAGCATGCAAATCTCTCCATGTGAATCAGATTGTGAACCTTCGAGCTCGAGGGATGGAGTTCCTCTCTGCTCCTGATAACTACTACGAAATCCTGCGGCAGAAACTCAAGACGGCCAAGATCAAGGTGAAGGAGGACCTCAAAACACTGCAGGTCAGAGAAACCAGGACTCCCGTTTGGATATGATGCTGTGTTTGGTTCAATAAATGTTGTTTTTCAAACACATATTGAAATATTTTGTTTTTTTTCATCCATTGCAGGAGCTGAAAATCTTAGTAGACTTTGACGATAAGGGTTACCTGCTCCAGATCTTCACCAAACCTGTGCAGGACAGGCCGACGCTCTTCCTGGAGGTCATCCAGAGGAACAACCACTTTGTGAGTCTGAGATTAATATGCATTTACAGTTACATTTATTCATTTAGCAGATGCTTTTTTTTTAGGAAAATAAAATAGAGCATTCACAATTTGACACTTCAAAACAGTTGGACGTTTAATTCAAGTCTTCTGAAGAGACGTGATCGCGTTATATGATGAACTGATTTAATTTATGCTTGTATTCACATATAAACAGAATAGGAGCTCGACCTGCGTGACACGCGAAAATAAACCTCATTGGTTCAATGTTTATATGTGAATAAAAGACTAAACTAAAGGTGCTATATGTGACCCTGGAGCACAAAACCAGTCATAAGTCTCACATTGTATGGGTCAAAATTATCCATTTTTCTTTTATGCCAAAAATCATTAGGATATTAAGATCATATTTAGTAAATTTCCTACCATAAATATATATCAACAATGTATTAGTAGTAATATGCATTGCTAAGGACTTCATTGAGACAACTTTAAAGGCGATTTTGTTCAATATTTAGACTTTTTTCCACCCTTTCAAATAGTTTTATCTCGGCCAAAAATTGTCCTGTCCTAATAAACCATACATCAATGGAAAGCTTATATATGTATACATCTAAAAAAAATGACATCTAGTTTTGTGGTCAAGGTCACATATGTAGAATCAAAAACTCTTGTTATTAGCGACACCGGTGGCCGTTCAGTGAACTGCAGCAGCTCTTATTGCTCGAGCTCACACTCATGCACACGTAACACACAAGAGACTGAGCGTGATTCAAGACACCGATATACTCACGGCAAAAGTCTTTTTCGTTCTTCACTTAGAAGTAAAAAGAAGTTGAAAATACCTTTGCAGCGATTTACTGTTAGCGAACATCTCACCGCCATCCACTAGTGACGTATATATGAATATGTGAATATGAGCTGTGTGCTTTTCTCTCAATAACAAAATAAACACACAACAAAAATGAGAAAACAGCCATTCAGAAAGCATCTGATCATAGCGATGAGGATATGTTTGAGATTCACAGTCGGCAGATGAGCTTATTAAAATCACACAGTTATGATAGTTTGATTATAAAGTATATTAGAGACTGTATAGATCATGTGACTGTGTGACTATAGTTTGAATGACATTATAGTAGAGAACGGCTCTTTATCCTGAACATTGTATAAGCATTAGTGTCACTGAACTGGAGAGAGGCTCTCGGGAGCAAGTGCAAACCACACATCCTTTGAGTTTCCCGGAGAAAACATCCCGAGCCCTTCACATCAAAATCAGGCCTTCATAGACAAACTAGGATGTCTGGGAAGGTTAAGTAATTAATGACAGAATGCTTGGGTGAACTATCCCTTTAAAAACACAGAAACAACAACAAATAACATACAAATAAAAATGGCAAATATCCACAAGACATATGAATACCATATAGGAGATGCTTTAATTTAAAGCGACTTACAAATGATAAATATTTTCTCATTTTATAAAGAGGCAACAACATGAGAAGTGGTAAAAATACAACATTTCAAAGATCGTCTAGAAGAGTACAGGGAGAGAAATAGGAAGAAATAGTGAAATTACTGTATGTATATTGACTTTTTAAGTGCTCTTAAAAAGTGCTTTTGGGAACAGTGACCATGAACGTTTAGTAAAGTTTTGACAGTTCATCATTTGTCATATACTGAATGAGAACAAACGTTGTTGGAGGTACAGTAAATACAGTTACAGTGTAGAGTTTGACAGCCTGTCTGAACAGGCCCATAGTTTTATTAGGGGCATTTTTAAAGCTTGTGAAGTGAAGGAATTGCCTAAAGATAAGACATTTCTATCTAAACCACACTAAAGGGGCTTTACTGTCTTCTGTGGTGCTTAAAAAGTTCAAACAGAGCGAGAACATGAACCCAATGACACCAACAGCAGTGTTGCCAAGTCTGCGGTTTTCCCGCACAATCGGGCTACTTTTAAGTTGTTGCCGCGGGTAATTTATTTTTCTGCGGTTGAATTCCACCTCCGTAAGCATGATTTCGGCGCTCCAACACCTTGAAAAACATCCTCCAGACGTACAAATTCAGTGGAGAATTCGTCCGCTCCGATGGAGAAAATCGCATTGGGCTATTTTTGATGCACAGACCTTGAAACCCTGATCAACAGTTAGAATGAAAACACTGTGGCTTGTTGTTAAATGTGTGACTTTGACTAGCAATTTCTGAGTGAAAACCGTTTCAATGTAAATGCTACACCAATTGTTATTAAGTTGGTTTGAGAAAGTCCACTTACTGATCTACTATTTGAACTACTGAGAATTTAAACAGCATCTCCTCCTAGAGCTTTAAACTCGGCTCAGACCTTCACACTGTCCTGACTCGGTTTACTGTATCTTTTAAAACTGATCGGGGTTATTAATAACTCCAATAGAGTATTTAAAGGGATAGTTCACCCAAAAATGAAAATTAGCCCATGATTTATTCCTCAAGTCATTCTAGGTGTTTATGACATTCTTCTTTCAGACGAACACAATCAGAGTTATATAAACAAACATCCTGACTCTTATAATGGCAGTGAATGACTGTTTCTGTTTTGAAGTCCATAAAAGTGCATCTTTCCATCATAAAAGGGCATCTATCCATCATAAAAGTGCATCCATCCATCATAAAAGTGCATCTATCCATCATAAAAGAGCATCTATCCATCATAAAAGTGCATCTATCCATCATAAAAGGGCATCTATCCATCATAAAAGTGCATCCATCCATCATAAAAGGGCATCTATCCATCATAAAAGTGCATCCATCCATCATAAATGTGCATCTATCCATCATAAAAGAGCATCTATCATTATAAAAGAGCATCTATCCATCATAAAAGTGCATCTATCATCATAAAAGTGCATCTATCTATCTATCTATCTATCTATCTATCTATCTATCTATCTATCTATCTATCTATCTATCTATCATAAAAGTGCATCTTTCCATCATAAAAGAGCATCTTTCCATCATAAAAGTGCATCTATCATCATAAAAGTGTATCTTTCCATCATAAAAGTGCATCCATCCATCATAAAAGTGCATCTATCATCAAAAAAGTGCATCTATCATTATAAAAGGGCATCCATCCATCATAAAAGAGCATCTATCATTATAAAAGTGCATCCATCCATCATAAAAGTGCATCTTTCCATCATAAAAGTGCATCTATCATCATAAAAGTGCATCTATCCATAATTTAAGTGCATCCATCCATCATAAAAGTGCATTCATCCATCATAAAAGTGCATATATCCATCATAAAAGTGCATCTATCATAAAAGTGCATCCATCCATCCATCCATCATAAAAGTGCATCTATCATCATAAAAGAGCATCTATCATTATAAAAGTGCATCTATCATCATAAAAGAGCATCTATCATTATAAAAGAGCATCTATCATTATAAAAGTGCATCTATCATTATAAAAGAGCATCTATCATTATAAAAGTGCATCTATCATCATAAAAGAGCATCTATCATTATAAAAGTGCATCTATCATTATAAAAGAGCATCTATCATTATAAAAGTGCATCTATCATTATAAAAGAGCATCTATCATTATAAAAGTGCATCTATCATCATAAAAGAGCATCTATCATTATAAAAGTGCATCTATCATTATAAAAGTGCATCTATCATCATAAAAGAGCATCTATCATTATAAAAGTGCATCTATCATCATAAAAGAGCATCTATCATTATAAAAGTGCATCTATCATTATAAAAGAGCATCTATCATTATAAAAGTGCATCCATCATCATAAAAGAGCATCTATCATTATAAAAGTGCATCTATCATTATAAAAGAGCATCTATCATTATAAAAGTGCATCTATCATTATAAAAGAGCATCTATCATTATAAAAGTGCATCTATCATCATAAAAGAGCATCTATCATTATAAAAGTGCATCTATCATTATAAAAGTGCATCTATCATCATAAAAGAGCATCTATCATTATAAAAGTGCATCTATCATCATAAAAGAGCATCTATCATTATAAAAGTGCATCTATCATTATAAAAGAGCATCTATCATTATAAAAGAGCATCTATCATTATAAAAGTGCATCTATCATCATAAAAGAGCATCTATCATCATAAAAGTGCATCTATCATCATAAAAGAGCATCTATCATTATAAAAGTGCATCTATCATTATAAAAGAGCATCTATCATTATAAAAGAGCATCTATCATTATAAAAGTGCATCTATCATCATAAAAGAGCATCTATCATCATAAAAGAGCATCTATCATTATAAAAGAGCATCTATCATTATAAAAGTGCATCTATCATTATAAAAGAGCATCTATCATCATAAAAGAGCATCTATCATTATAAAAGAGCATCTATCATTATAAAAGTGCATCTATCATCATAAAAGAGCATCTATCATCATAAAAGAGCATCTATCATTATAAAAGAGCATCTATCATTATAAAAGTGCATCTATCATTATAAAAGAGCATCTATCATTATAAAAGTGCATCTATCATCATAAAAGTGCATCTATCATCATAAAAGTGCTCCATACGGCTCCGGGGGGGTAATAAAGGCCTTTCTGAAGCGACATTTTTAAATATAACTCTGATTGTTTTCGTCAGGTAGAAGAATGTCATATACACCTCGGATGGCTTGCGGTTGAGTAAATCATGGGCCGATTTTCATTTTTGGGTGAACTATCCCTTTTAGCTTACCATGGTCTGTCTGAATACTCGATTCTGATTGGCTGGAAGGTGTGCAATAAAACCATTTAATGCACAGGTAATTTCAAGTCAGTTGACTCACCGCTTCTAATTGAAGTGCACACACACACACACACACACACACACAACACACATCCGTCACTCGCACACAGAGAGCGGAGATCACGCTGCGCACACACACGACAACACTGACCAGCGACGTTTAGTAATAATTAAAATAGCTTTGCTACTGAATCACTACATTAATATTTCTTCGTCAGGTGGTTCTTTGCACCCACATTGTGCCTTAAAATCGTTTAATGCACAGCTAGCCGTGGATTATCATTTACTTCCTCCACTATGTATATATCACTAACAAAGCCTAGCAACTAGCTTAGGACATTCTAACAATGTGCTAAAAAATGCTATTTCAATGTTAAATTTCACGCTAACAACAAATGTTAAAACATATTAAATCAAACTAACATGTTAAAACATGCTAGCAACAACTTATTCATGCTAAAACAGGTTAACAACATTCTAAGTCATGCTAGAAAAATGCTAATTAATGCTAAAACAGGTTAACAACAGGCTAACAATGTAAAAACAAGGTGCTAGTTCATGTTAACAGCGTGATAAAACATGTTATCAACATGCTAAATAATGCTAGCAAAATGATAATTCAAGTTAAGATGTTAAAACATGTTAGTAACATGTTAAATAATGTTAACAATGTGATAAAACCAGGTAGCAACATGCTAAATGCCAACAGCATGATAAAACATGTAATCAAAATGCTAATTAATGCAACACCGTGCTAGCAAAATGCTAAATCATGTTAGCAACGTGTTAACAAAGTGATCTCATGCTAGCAAAATGCTAATTAATGCTAACAGTGTGGTAAAACATGATAACCACATGTTAAATCATGCTTTCAATATGCAAATTCATGCTAAAACATGCTAATTTATACTAGAGACTTGTTAAAAAATGCTAGCAACATGCTAATTTGTGCTAGCAACTTATTAAAACATGATAGCAACATGTTAAATTATCTATCTATCTATCTGATAAGACTATTGCAAGCATTCAAATGTAAAACCTTCAAACTTCAAGCTTTTAAAACTTGTTCAAGCTTTCTGGTCTGGCTTTCTTAAGCCAACTTAAAAGTGTGTCATCGAACTTTACTCATCTAGATTTTAATTGAACTCCAGCCACACAGCTGATATTTGATCAAATTCTCATATCATAAGAACGCATGCAGTTAAACTTGTACCATGTCTTCTCATCCTCAAGGGTTTTGGAGCTGGAAACTTCAAATCTCTGTTTGAGGCCATTGAGAAGGACCAGGACGCCAGAGGAAACCTCACCGTGCTCACTCCGGAGAGCCAGGGCACCCTGAAGATGTTTAAATAATACACAAACACATCTGCATAAACATGGTTTACTCACATGGCCTTGTAATATGAGACCATCAATTAACACTTAACGTCCAGGGAAACAATAAAGAATGTAATGTATAATGAATCTGCATCATCTTCTTAATGTTCTTCGGCTCGAGTGCCTCCTTCAGTGTCTCTGTGGGATTTTTTACCTGTTTTGTTGATAATCCTGCATCTGAAACGGCACAGCTGTCCTCAACAACACATATTTGCTCAGATCACTGAGCGAGTGAAGCTTAATCACCACAAACACAAACCTCTACAAACTCAGAACACTTACATTCACCCTTAGAAATGTAAAAATAATCTTTGCTTAGCAAACATGCTGATTATTGTTAAAACATGCTAATTTATGTTAACAGGTTGATACATGTTAGCAAAATGTTGATTAATGCTAAAACATGCTAACAAACACGATAAATTATGTTAGCAAACATGCTAATTCATGTTAGCAACATGTTAAGTTATAATAAACAAAATGTTAGCAACATTTTAAATCATGTTTGCAAACATGCTAATTCATGCTACAATGTGTGCTAAAACATGTTAACAAGTTAAATTATGTTAACATGCTAATTCATGCTAGCAATGTGCTAAAACATGCTAGCAAACATGCTAATTCCTGATAACAAAATATGTTAAAAATGTTAGCAACATGTTAATTAATTCCAACAACATGTTAGCAACATGTTTAAAATAATGCTGTCAACATTCTAAATTATGTTAGCAAAGTGTTAAACATGTTAACAAACATGTTAATTCATGGTAACATGTAAAAAAATGATAACAATATAATTATTCATGTTAAATCATGATAGCAACATGCTAGTTAATGCTAACAGCACACTAAAACATGTTAACAAAATAATAAATCATGCTAGCAACATGTTAAAACAAAATTATAAATAATGGTAACAAAATGCTAAATCATACTATCAGTGCTAAACATGCTAGCTACCTTACTAGTATGATTTACCTACATGCTAATTCAAGCTGGCAAGATGTTAAAAATGCTAACAAAATGAATATTAATGCTAGTAAAATTAAAATGAATGCTTGTAACATGTTAAAACATGCTAACAAAATAATAATTCATGCTAGCAAAATGGAAATTAACATGTTAGTAGCATGTTTAAACATGCTAAAAAATTAATTCTAGCAAAATGCAAATTCATACTAGCAGTGATGCTAAACATGTTAGCTACCTTATTAGAATGAATTAACAACATGCTAATTCATGCTGGCAAAAAGCTAAATAATGCTAGCAACATGTTAAAACATGCTATCAAAATGAAAATTCATGTTAGCAAATTGCAAATTAATGTTAGTAGCATGTTAAATAATGTTAACAAAATGATAATTCATGCTAGCAAAATGGTAAGTAATGCTAGCAACATGTTAAAAAATGCTAACAAAATGATAATTCATACTAGCAAAATATAAATTAACATGCTAGCAACATGTTAAAAATGCTAACAAAATGATAATTCATGCTAGCAAAATGCAAATTCATACTAGCAGAGTGTGCTAAACATGCTAGCTACCGTACTAGAATGAATTACCAAAATGCTAATTCATGCTGGAAAAAAGCTAAATAAAGCTAGCAACATGTTAAAAAATGCTAACAAAATGATAATTAATGCTAGCAAAATGTTAAATCATGCTAGCAACATGTTTAAACATGTTAACAAAATGATAATTCATGCTAGCAACATGCTAAAAAATGCTAACAAATGATAATTCATGCTGGTAGCATGTTAAAACATGTTAGCTACCCTACTAGCACGATTTAACAAAATGCTAGATCACCACAAACAAAAAAGTTACTATTAATAATAAAATCCTATTTAAACTTCAAATGTATCCCCTTCAAGAAAACACAAAAAACATAAATAAATGAAACAAACACCACATTCTCTGTATTTTTATTGCAAAATAATTTATTTGTATATAATCGGAATGATGCCAGGTTTATACATCTATGATGGCAGCTGTACGGTTCATAAAGAATATCATTCCAAAAGTGAGAAATAACATTTCAAACATTTTCTCAGACCTGGACAAAAAAAAAAATGGATAAATATATTAGTAAATAAATATATTAGTGACATACCATTGAAATGTTCTATTATATATAAAATACAACACTTTATCTTATAATTGTTTTGTCTTTTTTTTTTGTTTTTTTACACAAAATATTGAACATACTGGCATATCCCTCGATTTCTGAAGGGATGTAGCTCTGTTACAAAAAGGCAGTTTAAACAAAGGTCGAGAAAACAACCAAAAAACAAATGTTTAGTGACATTTCATTGATTTTCTAGATACATAGTGCTTCGATTGTTTCGCTTCGAATCACATGCAGATTTTCTTCCCAAGGCAAAGTGCTGTTTGTATCCTTTAGATAAAGCCAACAGCTTTACGTGTTAATCTGTGTGAGACCGAGGCGCATCTTCTGTAATCTGTGGGAGTTGGTGGCAATAGTTGCGTTTACTCACTACATTGAGTCAAAAGAAAATCAGGAGGCTGTAGTGTGTGTGTGTGCGTGTGTGTGTGTGTGTACAGACTGACATCACCGTACATGGTTTGTGTTGATCTAAAATTACTTACAAAATTCACTGCCACTCAAAGAGAATATTGGTTCATTCTTATCTTTGGTTGATAAAACTGTCTAACTCAACCCGGCTGCAATTTATGGAAAATCTATGATTTTTTAATCGCTGGAAAAGCTACGGAGAACAAAAGCATTTCTATAGTTAATATAATTTCTTGCTATTATGCACGGCACTAAATGTTTAGCCCGTTAACTGTCAGCGTCCCGCTGCTTTGTTATTGACTTTTTCCCCTTATCGCATCATCATACATTTATGGAAGCTTGTTTCCACCACGGAATAAAACAATTTAAAAGAGAATTGCAACTTTTTATCTCACAATTTTGACTTGAATCTCAGAATTGTGAGATATAAAATCACAATTGCAAGTTATAAGGTCCAATTTTGAGGGGGAAAAAGAACTCGCAATTATGACTTTGTAACACGGAATTGGGAATTCTGTCTTTATAACTCACAATTACGACTTTGTATCCCAGAATTGGCAATTCTGACTTTATAACTCGCAATTATGACTTTGTATCCCAGAATTGGGAATTCTGACTTTTTAACTCACAGTTACGACTTTGCTTCCCAGAATGGGGAATTCTGACTTTATAACTCGCAATTACAACTTTGTATCCCGGAATTGGGAATTCTGACTTTATAACTCGCAATTACGACTTTGTATCTCAGAATTGGGAATTCTGATTTTATAACTCACAATTACGACTTTGTATCCCAGAATTGGTAATTCTGATTTTATAACTCACAATTACGATTTTGTATAATGGAATTGGGAATTCTGACTTTATAACACATTGCAGCTTTGTATCTCGGAATTGGGAATTCTGAATTTATAACTCACAATTACGACTTTGTATCACAATTACGACTTTGTATCACGGAATTGGAAATTCTGAATTTATAACACATTGCGGCTTTTTATCACGGAATTGGGAATTCTGAATTTATAACTCGCAATTATGACTTTGTATCACAATTGCGACTTTGTATCACGGAATTGGGAATTTTGACTTTATAACACAATTGCGATTTTGTATCATGGAATTGGGAATTCTGACTTTATAACACAATTGCGATTTTGTATCACGGAATTGGGAATTCTGAATTTATAACTCACAATTATGACTTTGTATCACAATTACGACTTTGTATCACGGAATTGGGAATTCTGACTTTATAACACAATTACGACTTTGTATCACAGAATTGGGAATTCTGACTTCATAACTCACAACTGCTACTTTGCATTGCGCAACTCTGAGAAAAAAGTCAGAATTGTGAGATAAAATGTTTTTTTGTTGTTGTTTTTTTCTGTGGCAGAAACAAGTTTCCGAAAGCTTAAACACTCAAAATTCATTCTGTGCAATCTTTTGAAATTGGACGTTCGTTACAGTTCTTTAAAACCTTTTTGTGATATCAACTTCAAATTTGGAACACAACTTGGTAAGATGTATGGCTTTGATTTTAAAGCAATTTTAGCATCCAAATTATTTTGTAAAATACATTTAGTCTAAAATAAAAATATTTTTAGTTCAGTCTTCAGGGTTGAAGTGCTTTCTGCAATACTATTTAAAGAGATTCATGAATTACAACCATTTGAGTTCAGATCTTTGCTAAATAGGATGCTGACATTTAACAAAACTTCCACAAACAACTGGAAAAGTCATTGAAACTCATTGGTAATAAGGTGTGAAAGCCCCATCTATTAGGATTCACTATACACTCACCTAAAGGATTATTAGGAACACCTGTTCAATTTCTCATTAATGCAATTATCTAATCAACCAATCACATGGCAGTTGCTTCAATGCATGTAGGGGTGTGGTCCTGGTAAAGACAAACTCCTTAACTCTAAACTAAATGTCAGAATGGAAAGAAAGGGGATTTAAGCAATTTTGAGCGTGGCATGGTTCTTGGTGCCAGACGGGCCGGTCTGAGTATTTCACAATCTGCTCAGTTACTGGGATTTTCATGCACAACCATTTCTAGGGTTTACAAAGAATGGTGTGAAAAGGGAAAAACATCCAGTATGCGGCAGTCCTGTGGGCGAAAATGCCTTGTAGACCCCACCGGGTACCACTCATCTCCACTACAAATAGGAAAAAGAGGCTACAATCTGCACAAGCTCACCAAAATTGGACAGTTGAAGACTGGAAAAATGTTGCCTGGTGTGATGAGTCTCGATTCTGTTGAGACATTCAGATGGTAGAGTCAGAATTTGGTGTAAACAGAATGAGAACATGGATCCATCATGCCTTGTTACCACTGTGCAGGCTGGTGGTGGTGGTGTAATGGTGTGGGGGATGTTTTCTTAGCACACTTTAGGCCCCTTAGTGCCAATTGGGCATAATTTAAATGCCACGGCCTACCTGAGCATTGTTTCTGACCATGTCCATCCCTTTATGACCACCATGTCCCCATCCTCTGATGGCTACTTCCAGCAGGATAATGCACCATGTCACAAAGCTCGAATCATTTCAAATTGGTTTCTTGAACATGACAATGAGTTCACTGTACTAAAATGGCCCCCACAGTCACCAGATCTCAACCCAATAGAGCATCTTTGGGATGTGGTGGAACGGGAGCATCGTGCCCTGGATGTGCATCCCACAAATCTCCATCAACTGCAAGATGCTATCCTATCAATATGAGCCAACATTTCTAAAGAATGCTTTCAGCACCTTGTTGAATCAATGCCACGTAGAATTAAGGCAGTTCTGAAGGCGAAAGGGGGTCAAACACCAAATTAGTATGGTGTTCCTAATAATCCTTTAGGTGAGTGTATTTTGTCTTATTTCTTATTTTTAATTTGGGATTCAGCCTCATTTTGATGAAAAGCAAAACAAAAAGACTCGATGGATGTGAGAGACCAAAGTTCGTGGATCAAAGGATCGAGACCTTCGAGCAAAGTGACCATTTACTGACAAAAAAAAAAAACATTCAGGTGTTTGTCATGGCAAGATTTCCAGTGTTTCCTTTTCTTAAAAGAATGTTTCAGGTTCTGTGACGTATATTTCCAGAACGTCACGGATACTGTCGCTAGTTTTAACTCGTTTTGAACCTGCACAATTCCTTTAAACGGTTGCTTTTAAAATATATGACAACAGAGATTTCAGGGTAACAGATTAAAGATAAGTGTTGATACATCATTGAACATGACCGAAGGCTACATTATGAGTATGAGTAAACTTCATGAAGTGTTCATTTCATGGGATACAGAGGCACTTTTGGTAAGCTTGTATGCTGGTTACTTTCTGTGAAATGTGAGTGTCCCTTTAAGGGACTATGAGTCATAACAGGTGAAAGCAAAGCATTCTGGGAAATGTAGTCCTTCTCAGCCCAAACACAGACCAATATAATGAAGCAAAACAGAAAAATCTTCACAATTTTCCCCAAATATATTCAGTCAATTCATTTAGTTGACAAGCAAAATTAATAAATGAAGACACAAATGTTTGTAAATAACAGCTGCCATTTTTGAATTAACAAAACCGAGACCCTGAAACCTCAATGAAATGCAGATGATATGAACTGTCGCTCCTCTGAGTTAATATCTGTCAGAGGTAACGAGAGGTCGCCGGACGCACACGTACCTTTGAAGTACCGTCTCGCTAACAGGCCTTTTCTGATTGGTTATCTGAGGTAGTGCTGGAAAACCAGGCCAGATGATTGAACGCTGCCCAACACGGCACAGGTAAAGGGCTACATCTAGCTTTTGAGAAGTAATGGAAGGGGTGTGTAGCATTGCGATAACGAAATAGTTAATAATTAGCCAGTAGGTGCAGTGAGATAATGAATGCATGGAGGGAATTAAAGGCTAAAGCCTGAATCAGACTCTATGCAAGAGCACAAACACTGAAGGAAATGCACAGCCAATGCATTGCAAGCTCTTGGTTCCATTGTATATGCTTAGTACCTCAGTTTTCAAGGTATGACCTTCTAGTCGTATTGTATTGTATTGTTATTTAGGTGCACTGAAAAAAACTGGTGTACAGACAATTTTCACTCAGAAATTGCTAGACACATTACTATGGAAGTTGGTTTCCGCCATAGAATAAAAAAAAAGGTAATTTAGACTATTTATTTCACAATTCTGACTTTTTATCTCATTTGATTTTTTCATCTCCCTTTATATCACGCAATTCTTACCTTATAACACGCAATTGCGAGATTTAAAGTCAGAATAGTGAGATTTAAACTTGCAAATTCCAAGAAAAAAGTCAGAATTACGAGTTATAAAGTCAGAATTGCAAGATACACTCACAATTGCGAGAAAAAAAGTCAGAATTGCAAATTTATATCACGCAATCATCTTTTAAATGTTTTATTCTGTGGCGGAAACAAGCTTCCATACATTACAATGTGAAATTAAATGAAACATTTTGAAGTAGAAAGACTGAAATTGTATTTTCTTGTCAAATCTAGGTCTTAACGACTTTTGATTAAAGGCTGGAATAAACTACACGACTGAACAGAAAATCTGAGCAGATTTAAAAACACTAGACATCATTTACTTACCGACTTTCAAATCATTCCGAACACAACAAACTTGCGCAGAAACGCGTGCCTCATTGCAAGGAGACACGATACCATAGATATGCATATGTAGATGCAACATTTGAGCACTCCAGACACGTCAACTCGTCCGCCATTTTGGAACAGTCAACATTTCAGATGCTGTTGTCACTCACAGTAAAGATCAATGAGTTTTCCAGGATGCCACAACTGTAAAAACCATATATGTATGTATTTGTAAAAGTGAAAGTAGTTCCAAACCTGTATGAGTTTCTGTCTTCTGCTGAACACAAATGAAGATATTGAAGAATGTCGGTAACCAAACAGTTAATGGACCCCATTGACTTCCATAGGATTTTTTTCCCCATACTATGGCGCCCATCAACTGTTTGGTTTCTCTTTAACTCAATATTACAGGTTTTTAAACTATGGTGACTTTTTAATGTTGTGTTAGCTGACGGCTTCGTCTTGTCTTTCATCTACTGAAGTCAGATATAGATATTCATACTTGCATATAACTATGGTTGCAGACCCAACTGTGTTTTTCTGACTGTTCCAATATGGCGGATGGCTTGTGCATAATGGCCCATAGAAACAGCAGCCAATGAGGCATATATATATATATATATATATATATATATATATATATATATATATATATCCTACTGTGCAGGAGATGAGCGCAGTAGTTGTTGCACCATCGCAAAAGAAAAGAAGAGCCCAGTGCATTTGGATGTGTTCTTGGGTGGGTGGACACGGTCAGTGCTGAAGAGTATATTGAGGCTATTTTGTCACAAATGGGACCAGATTTACTAACAGCTTTCTCCAGCACAAACCCTCTTCTGCCGTTAAAAACTACTGTCAGGATTTACTAAAGACACGCAGTGAAGAATTAGTGCTATAAAGGCATGGACAGGGTTATTTTTGTGGCTGATCTTATAGCATATGCACTTTTAGGAGTGTCTCTTTCAGACGCAGTATTTTTGGGAGGAGAGTATTTAAATGAATCACGCGAGGTGATTTACTAAGGTTTGCGTTGATCAATTTACTGGTGTTTGCGGCATTATTTACAACCCAAAAAGGATGTCTTAAACCAGATGGGTAGATTGCGCTGGTCATTATGGAAATGTGTTCTTTAATTTGCGTGTCGTCAGTAGATCACGTGCAGAACTGTCCACTCCCATCTGCGCCTTTATGGGATTGCGCTACGCAAATTTGCCGTTAAGAAAATCTGGCCCATGTTCTGTACATTTACTTTTGTATTGGTATTGTATTTTATTGCAATACCGGTAGATAGAGGACAGCTTCGGCTTCAGTAGCAATGTGCCATACACTACAATATGTGTTCTCAAACTATCAAACATGCTGACTGAATGAAATCATAGTCCGAAGCTAAAAAATCGTAGTCTGTGCCCATCATACACTACGTGATTGTCTGTGAAACCTGTCAAATCTAAGTGTGTAGACTGGTGCAGACTTTGGGCAACTATTATTGACTCTGGGAGAAAATTGTAAAGTACATTCCAGCCTTAAGTTTAACTTAATTACGGCATGATAGTAGTACAAGACGGATTGCGCTAATGTTGCAGTATGAATTGCAAACCGACAGTTTGCATGGCTAAAAGTGTCTGCGTTCTTGCATAGAGTACAGAGGCCAGGCCTAATCCTTTTCCAATTGAATATGGGAAGATGTGCTTATACCTTTAAAGGCTTGAATGAAGATCAGCAAGGAATTCCCAGACTAGAGAAGGTATTAAATGAAACCTGTTTTAAAGCAAAGGAAGAAATCAAGATTGATGCACATCTCCCAGATCCTTCCTGAATAAACACCATTAGTTTGTCTATTGAAAGTCACATTTGGGCTGTATAGGGTAAAGTACCTTGACAGTACCAACAATGACTTGTTTTGGCCATTAGACATGTGCTAGTAACAGAGTTACTACTGAAGAGTACCCATCTAATGATCACTGATGAATTCTGGAGATTCTGGGTGATGCGGTTTGATATCGCAGAAGATTTTTGGAATTATCTGGAAGACTCAACATGTGAAAGAGACAGCGAGAGAACGCCGAAGAGTTTTGTCCATTTCGGCTCTTGTGTAGCAGCGTGAGGAGTTTTGGATGAAGAGTTTTCTCAAACACCAGACTCTTCTTCTGACCCTGTAACACAAAAAAAGAAAAACATGCAGAAATCACTTCACAACATCAAATTAAAGGAATAGTAAATAGTAAAACATTTCCTCATAATTTACTCACCCCCATCTTATCCAAGATGTCTTTCTTTCTGCAGTCGAAAATAAATTCAGTTTTTAAGGAAAACATTTCAGGATTTTTCTCCACATTATAGACCTCTATGCCAACCAAAATGTTGAAGGTCCAAATCAATGCAGTTTCAAAGGAAGGGCTTCAGAGGCTCTGCACGATCCCAGACGAGGAATAGGGTCTTCTCTAGTGAAACCATCTGTCATTTTCCCCAAAAAATACTTTTTAACCTAGCCCAAGCGAACGTGTGAAGACTAACACAAATGCCCTTTATCAAAAAAAAAAAAGGTAAAGTAACGATGTCAGAAGATTTTGATGATGGACTGTTTTTTGGTAAAGGGCGTTTGTATTAGTCTTCGCAAGTTCCCTTGGAGCGGGACTTCCGCCTACGTCTAGCGTGACTGTTCCAGCGTGATTACGTAATCCGTGGGCAGCGCAAGATGCGCAATTAGCGCAATTTAGCGCAATTTAGGTTAAAAAGTATTTTTTGGGGAAAATGACAGATGGTTTCACTAGATAAGTCTGGAATCGTGCAGAGCCTCTGAAGCCCTTCCTTTGAAACTGCATTGATTTGGACCTTCAACATTTTGGTTGCCATAGAGGTCTATAATGTGGAGAAAAATCCTGAAATGTTTTCCTCAAAAAACGTAATTTCTTTTCAACTGAAGAAAGAAAGACATGAACATCTTGGATAGGATTGGGGTGAGTAAAATATTTTCATTTTGAAGTGAACTAATCCTTTAAACTGACTTAAGCTGAACAACGACTCTATTGTCTTCTGTATGGCTGCTTATAGATTAATCAAATTTGCAACAGCCACTGTTGTTGAAATGAATTGAATAAACATTAAACTGATTCGAACGGAATCGTGACTCTGTCTTCTGTAGAGCAGCTTATAGCTGAAGTGAACTTGTTTCATAATTTATCAACTTTCACAGTTATTGAACAGTACTGAATCAATACTAAATCAATTGTCTTTTTAGAGCTGCTTTACATTGATTCTGTTATTTTCCTGTTTATAATAGTGAATAAGTGCTATAGATATTACTTGACTATAAAGTGGAGCACTACAGTCACACACACTCACCCTGACTATTGTGTAGAGTTTGACAGTACAGACAGATGTCCATGGGAAGTTCGTCCCCTGGGCCGTGATGGGCCCTACACAGGGGTCTGTCCATTTCAGAAGTGGCCCCCAGAAGCTGAGGCTCTGAATGGGCCTGTTGCACCTGCTTCTGCCACACCACATGTGCCCCGCTACAGCACGGCCAGTCGGCCATACCCGTCGAGTCCAAGATCAGGGGCACCGGCAGCAGCGTTGGGGCTATATCCGGTGCAGGTGTGCAGCAGTAGCCTCCTGCTCCCTGTCCATAGTGGATATGAATGCTACAATCATCCTGAAGGTCCAAGCTTTGATGGAAGTGAACAACCGGCGAAGGCGCTTCCAAGGGACAGCTGGCAGCTTTCTGTCTGGTGGTCCACCCTGGGCCTTTGTGGCAACAGGATGGGGACGGAGAGGTTAAAGAAGGGGGAAGGATCACAGAGGCACCTGAGGAAGAAACAGGGTCTGGGGCTCTATCCTCAATCCTCCTTGAATTGAGGTCCGTTTTGGGGCAGTGGCAAGGCTGTTGCTGTACCTGACACCCAGTTGAGTCTTTGTTTTTAGTTGCATTACAGGGGCCCCCAGCTACCATGGCTGAGGATGTGGCCCCCTGATCCTCGTCAGAGCCCTGGCCGGGCCCTTGACTGAGTTCCCCGTCCTCGTAATAGTGGTGTCTATGCCTGTGATAGTGAACGTGACTGAACACGGCCACCTTCTGCTGCTGCTGCTCTTCCGAGCAAACGGCACTGGCGTCACCGGTGTGGTTCACTACCGAGTCCAGGGAACGAGGCCTCTGCGTGGCCTCCATGCTCCCTCTGCGTGGGGCTTTGCCCGGTCCATAATAGACAAACGGGTCATAGTCACTGCTGAGCGAGCTACGAAAAGTGGACCAGCTGCCATAGACGCCCTGCAGGCTGATGTCCGTACAGTTCAATACGGAATCGCTGGACGAGCCATGGCACGATCCCGAGCTGGAGTCACTGGCCGGCCCGTCAGCAAGGTAACCGCTGCGCTCCGTGTGGTAACTCCCTCCGGAGCAGCTGCCATCATCTTGGCGACCATGTGAGCCTCCGCCACGTGGCAGGTGATGAGTTGCGTGGTTTACTGAAGATGTCAAATGATGCACACAAGAACCCGAAGCGTTCCTTAAAGCTCCTCCGGGGCACCGGTGACATGACCGTCTTGGGGGTGCATAGTGATGCCCCCCAGTCCGACACCCGCGCCCGCCTGTTCTGTGCGTACGTCCGTGATGGGAATCCGGGGCCAGGTGGTACGCACAGCTTGCACCCAATGGCCTGCTGGGAAAGCAACGTGGATGAAGAGGGGGAGAGTTTCCAAAGTGACCCAATTGGGGTAAAGGTCCAGGGGTGCGGGGGTACTGATGCCGCAGAGAAAAGGGGACATGGTGCTGGGGGTAAGGGTGTTGGTTTGAATAGTGATGGGGAAGGAGGAAGGCCTGACTGTGCTCTTGTGGAGGGGGCGGCAGTCGACTCCTTTGGGGCTGACGGGATGCCAGATCTGAACCTGATGATGGAGGACATTTGGTGCTCAAAAACAACTTTTATTGGAATAGCATAAAACATGTCTACTGAGGCTACGTCCATATAAATTGTCCATGTTTTTGTCTTGCGAAAACAGAGCGAAGACTCCCTAGTGGATTCCCAGACAGCAACATCGTGTCGGCTGAGATCCGGCCCACATCTGGTACTCACTGAATCCACATGTACCAGATGTGGCCCGGATCTGGGCCGACGCTACAATTCTGTTTGGGTACATTAGAAAACGCCATTTCTGAGTTGTCGTGTAGACTGCGAAAACTGAGATATTTTAAAACAATGACACATTAAGTCATGTGATGTATGATTTACCTATATTATACAATCTGATGGTTATATTGTACAATCTTCATATTACATTCCATCAATAACGACAGAATATATATTCGCAATTGCTGTCCTGTGTGCAAAACATGATGACAGCAATTTTGAGTGTAACCTGGATGCACAAGTGAGTTGTGGGATAATCTGTTAATAAAATGACGTGCCATATAAGACCCGGACATATTCAAGGCGAAGTTCTTTTTCGTTCTTCTTCTAGGAGTAAAATGAATTTCGAAATACGTGGCGTTTAGATGAATATGTAAATATGTGGTGCACGCTTTACTTTCAATAACAAAATAAACACACAACAAAATTGAGAAAACAGCAAGCATTTTAATGAAGCATAAGAAAAGCATCTGATCATAGCAACGTGGTTATGCTTGCACGAGCTCTACGGTACTCCAGTAAAGTCACAGACCAATGGTGGTACGAAGGAGTTTACTTTTCCGTAAAGTTCACTTTGGCAAGCTGTTTTGAACTCAAAACGAACTGCGGCCTCATTTTGTTCGAAATGACGTCACATCAGTTCGTTCTTCGATTTCGCTTGAAGCATATTGGGGCCTTTAGAACCGCATGAGAACTTTATTACATCTCTCAGTGAGCATTTACGATGTTTTATGCATGCTCTGCATGGTGATTTAAGCATTTTCAGACGTGACCGTGTTGAAGAGCAACCTTTGGAAAACGCTTAATATCGCTAGTGTGGACAGAGTGTATTTTGAAATTAATTCTTTTTTAAATATCCGGGTTGATGTGGACGTAGCCTGAATATCATGCTTAAAAAAACAACAGTTGCATTTCCTAAAGAAAATAGCAGCGATTACAAGGCAGCAAAAGAATCATATGTTAGAATCCTACATCAATCTTCCATTGATTTTATAAATATGTATATTTTTCTTTGATTCAGAAGGCCTTTATAAACCCCTGGAGGCATATGGACTACTTTTATGATGGATGGATGTGCTTTTTTGGGCTTCAAAATCTCGACCCCTATTCACTCCCATTATAAAGCTTGGGAGAACTAACCCTTTATCCAAAAATTAACAATTATTAACCATCAGGTTGTCCCTAACCCATATGACTTACTTTCTTACATTGAACATAAAAAGACATTTTGAAGAACGTTGGGGTCCAAACAACACTTTACACTCATCATTCACTGTATGACTATCAAACACTTCAAAATATCTTCTTTTGTGCTCCAAAGAAAGTCAGGTTTGGACAAGGATGATTTTATAGTCAAAAATCGGTCCTGGAGGGCCACTGTCTTGCAGGGTTTAGCTCCAACTTGCCTGGAAGCTTCTAGTATGCTTAGTATGACATTGATTAGCTGGTTGAGCTGTGCTTAATTGGTGTTGAACTCTGCAGGACAGTGACTGGAGACACGTTTAGTATAAGACAAAGAAAGAAGAGGAATTTAAATTCTGTGCTGCCTTGCAAGCTCTATAATGATAATATTGGAGAAATGTACCCTTAGGCTGTTTACCCATGATGTTGTGCATGCACAGTGGGCAGGTACGGTGTTGTAGGAGCCAGGGGTCGACACACTCCCTATGAAACTCATGAGCACAGGAGATGATTCTCAAGTCCTGCCAAAGAGACAGAAAACCAAATATTAAACATGCCATTGGCGTTACTTTAACGTTTCATAAACAGCTTCCTACAGTGCTCCATTTCCTGTCAATGCTTGATGGTTTCTTTTGTTCCTCTAATGAAGCGGCATGTGAATTTTGCAGTTATTGAACCGAAATGAATCAACATTGAAACGATCAATGCTGTTTAAAGCACTAAATAAATAAAGGTAAGTTGATTAAAAATCATATCATGCTTTTTCGTTATTGCCTCCTCTTACCTGTCCATCCATGAATTCCTCAAGACAGATGGCACAGATCGGGCTGGAATTGGAGCTGCTGTTTGACCCTGGAGCTCCGCGGGAACGCTGGGAGCCAGAGCAACCCTGAGAGCTGTACGTGCGCGTCTCCAACCTGCTGATGGCACGCATGGTCTCCTGATGCACAGAGTCCTTGGAGGAGAGGAAAAAGGGTTTTGAGATTTCTACAGCGAAAAGTGCCCCTCTAATGCTTTTTCAGATATTACCTTTCATGCAGTGTGTAATAGAGCTGTTTGTGAATGTAATGTCTGTTCACTCGGCGGCCGTATTTGCAATACCTCGGGCAGCTATTTCGGGCATACAAGACCAAGTCCTATCTATTTGATTGGGGGAATCCTGGAATCTCAGACACTGCTTGGCAAACTCACAATTAAATAACATACACTATATTGCCAAAAGTTTTGGGATGCCTGCTTTAACATGCACATGAGCTTTAATGACATCCCATTCTTAATCCGTAGGGTTTAATATGGAGTCGGCCCACCCTTTGCAGCTCTAACAGCTTCAACTCTTCTGGGAAGGCTTTCCACAAGGTTTAGGACTGTGTTTATGGGAATATTGGACCATTTTTCTAGAAGCGCATTTGTGAGGTCAGGCACTGATGTTGGATGAGAAGGCCTGGCTCGCAGTCTCCGCTCTAATTCATCCCAAAGGTGTTCTATCGGGATGAGGTCAGGACTCTGTGCAGGCCAGTCAAGTTCCTCCACACCAAACTCGCTCATTCATGTCTTTATGGAGCGACGCTTTGTGCATTGGAGCGCAGTCATGTTGGGACAGGAAGGGGCCGTCCCCAAACTGTTCCCACAAAGTTGGGAGCATGAAATTGTCCAAAATGTCTTGGTGACATATTAAGAGTTCCTTTCACTGGAACTAAGGGGCCAACCCCAACCCCTGAAAAACAACCCCACCCCATAATCCCCCCTTGACCAAACTTTACACTTGGCACAATGCAGTCAGGCAAGTCCCGATCTCCTTGAAACCGCTAAACCCCAGACTCGTCTATCGGACTGGCAGACAGAGAAGCGTGATTGGTCACTCAGAGAACACGTCTCACTGCTCTAGAGTCCAGTGGCGGCGTGCTTTACCCCACTTCATCCCACGCTTTGGTGATGTAAGGCTTGGATGAGCTGCTCAGCCATGGAAACCATTTTTGTGCAACCATTTTTCCAAATTTTTGAAACTCATTTAATTAAGATACATTTTTCAGAAATTTGTAATGAAAACAAAAACAAAAAATACAGAAAAGCAATTTTTCACAATGGACAATTTACAATCCACCATCAAACCAAGTGAACGTAGAGCTCTTGGGTATGAAGTGTGTTGTGTTTTCTTACCCAGGTTCTGTTGGACCGGCAGCGGAAGCGCAGAGCAAAGATCATGATGATGGCTATCGCGGCCAGAGCCACGGTCAACAGGATTCCAACGTCATAGTGAGGCTGAGGGCACAACACATGAAGAGTGAGCCTGAGTGTCCTCAAACCACCAACTAATGCATTTAACCCCATTAACGGCCAGAGTGTTTCTTAAATCTTACCCCTAAAACATCCTAATGTATATGGGTCCGTTTTGACCTAAAACTCCTGGCATACTGGTCGGTTAGCTGGACCAACACTAACAGCTGTGAAAATGGTATTTCCAGCAGGAAGGCTTACAAACAGTAAAGCCTAGAGATGAAGAGACGTTAATAAATGTGCATATGTTCACTCACCCATATTGGATCCTCCATTATGATGTCAATATACACCATGGCTTCTTCGTTCTTATTGACGAGTCCCATCAGTTCTTCTGCGTCTGAAGACTTCACCAGCAGCACCGGACGAGACAACGAACCCGAATCACGCAGCTGTGTGTGAAAAACACACTTCAGGACAAACTCTCTCAGCATCTTTATGTTTTTAGTTGTTGCTGTGAAACCTCTGCTGATTTTTTTAAATAAAGTAAATGTATGAATAACTTTTATATTGTTAATAATATTTCCTTATGGACTGAAGCAACTTATATTTACTTTTTTGGAAATATCATGTTATCAAATATGATCATCAGCCTTTTGAGGAAGGTTTACTTGTTCATCTTAATCATCATTGTATTGCATTATGTTTTAAAATGACACTCACACACTCACACTCACACTCACACACGTACACACACACACACACACACACACACACTCACACTCACACTCACACTCACACTCACACACGTACACACACACATGCAAAATACACACACACCTCTGCCCACTCACGCTTATACACACTCACACACAATCACACTCAGACACACACAGACACACACTTATAGACACACTTACTCACAGACAAACACACTCACAGACACCAACACACACACACTCCCACGCGTACACACACACATGCAAAATACACACACACCTTTGCTCACTCACGCTTACACACACTCACACACAATCACACTCAGACACACACACTTATAGACAGACTTACTCACAGACAAACACACTCACAGACAAAAACACACACACACACACACACACACTACCCATCACAGGAGACTGCACAGTTTACTTTCTGTGAAAAAAACCTCATCCTGTGTGATTTATAAGCATTTTGAAAAGTGAGGACATGGGGAACGTCCTCATATTTCACCCTCTTTTTGTAATACCTGTGTCATACCCATGTCATTATACACATTTGTGTCCTGATATTTCACAAAAACATGCCCACACACACACACACACACACACACACACACACACACACACACACACACACACACTCACAGACACACACGTCTGGTTCACTATGTTTCTGGGGACTCTCCATAGACGTAATGGTTTTTATACTGTACAAACTGTACATTCCCTCCCCTTACAGGAACCCTTCAACTAAACCTACACAAACACACACACTCTCTAACCCTAAACCTACCCATCTCACACACACACACACACACACACACACACACACACACACACACACACACACACACACACACACACACACACACACACACACAAAACTACAGGCATTTTTAGATAAAAACTCATTCAGCTTGTTTCCTCATGAGGACCTCAATTTATGTCTGTGTGCATTCTGGGTGAAGTCCCCACCTGAAAGAAAAACATACACACACACACACACACACACACCTCGACAGCAGCAGCTGGATCATCTGTGATGTCGAAGATGACCGCCTGAGCTCCTCTCTGAATAGCCAGTCGAGCCTGAGAGACACAAAGAGAAGAAACCACATGAGCCAGCAGATGGCAATATTATCACACATTTGGAGTCACTGAGTCCGGTCATTATGCAATTCAGCACCGCTACTGACCCTGAGCATGTGTGTGTGTTAAAGAGAAAGACTCACTTTCATTAGCTTCTGACCTGAGACACAATAAGAGACTACTAGAGTTAACAGTGATCCACAATGACTTCAATCAAAACATGAAATGCACCTTTTAAATTCTTCCAGAAACTTTTCTTTAGAGGATGTTCAGTACCAAAACACACGCACACATTTAATTATACATTTTCATCAACATATGATTACAATTAGAAGCATTTAATACTCTTAGTTAATGGTAATTTGCACATTTTCTAAAACATACAAAACTGGTGACATTAACACAGGTTAATAAATGCTGTAATTGTTCATTGTTAGTTCATGTTAGCTAATGTATCAACTAATGTTAACTAAAGAGACCAATGATTCAATAGGTTAGGAGTTTGTTTGAATTAATATGCTTAGCTAATATCTAACTAGGAAAAAAACACTCATTATTGTGATGAATTTGACTGTGAAAGCCTCTAGATCAGTCTTAACCGCTTTAGAGAGTTTATACACTACAAAAACACTTCAGTATTTCCTTCCACTGTGTCAAATCCTCCCGCCTCCGCCAAGACAGATGCGCTTCATGTGAGATTAGGAGGCAATTATCCCTAAACAATGACCAATAACTCACCAACGGTCTATTTCCTGCCCATCCGCTGAGAGTTCAAAGGTTAAAGGTTACAGTATGAACTGTAGGAAAGTGTACTGCTGCGTTTCACACAATGCAAGCGGAGAGGTTTAAATGATCGAGCTGTTATAATTAGTAGAGTTTATAAAGTCAAGAATTACTACACTGTTCTTCCTCAATTGTTTTCCAGTACAAATGTCTGAAACATTTACTCGAAAAAGATATGGGGTCAGAAAAATAGGCTGGGCTGATGGCTGTAGACGGCATATCTGCAGAGAAAGGAAGTGCAATCACAGGCCTGTCATCAGCATGTTAGACGCGCTTCTTCAGATTAAAGATTGCTTCAAAACCTGATTATTTATGTATCGAATCTAAATTACGATTTGTGTGTCCATGCCGCTCTTTTGTTTTCCAGAATATCTGCATTGGTTTCTATGCCAGTGGTGTAGCATTGGTAGGCATACGCCAAAGACAGCAACGAGAAAGAGTTTACAGTCCAGATGTTGTCTTATTTACAGCATGACAATATGTTTGTGTGTTATGAGGCAGAGGCAGAAGCGTAGGCTGGTGTGTGTGGCTTTATTATTGTCGTCTCCGCCGGTCTCCAATGTCTCCATTATATTGTCACTTTCTGCAACAACACATCCTTGCTTTCAGAGTGTGTCCTATAACAACAGCTGACATGTTTGGGAATTACATGGCGAGGGAAAGTGACACAAACCACGAGGTCAAGGTTGAAACGGATTTCTAGAAATGCCATTCACTCTTGCTCGGATTCCGATTGGATATGCACAGAAATGACTGACAGTCTGAACAAGGCTTAAGCTGTGCGTAAGTACATGTGCACAGAAATTGACCGTGTTTTTTAATAAGAGTCAGAAGCATTTTTGCACGGCATGTGAGAAATCTTGAGAAACTTGTTAAGTGGCCGCAGGTTTGATCTGCAGGGTTAATGAGAGGGTTCAGCTGTGCTCGGAGTGTCATGTGACTTCCAGAAGTGTGTGTGTGTGTGTGTATGTGTGTGTGCGAGTCCGTGCTAACTGGCTGCTTTCAGCTGATTGGCCGGATGAAGCAGGAAGAGGCAGAGCAGCTGATTAACAGCTGATCTGTGTGTGTGTGTGTCTGTGTTTTTGTGTAAGAGTGTGTGTGTGTATGAGTGTGTTTGTGTGTGTGTGTGTGTGTGTATGTGTTTTTGTGTAAGAGTGTGTGTGTGTGTGTGTGTGTGTGTGTGTGTATGAGTGTGTTTGTGTGTGTGTGTGTGTATGTGTTTTTGTGTAAGAGTGTGTGTGTGTGTGTGTATGAGTGTGTTTGTGTGTGTGTGTGTGTGTGTGTGTGTGTATGTGTTTTTGTGTAAGAGTGTGTGTGTGTGTGTGTGTGTGAGAGTGTCTGTGTGAGTGCGTTTGTGTGTGTGTGTGTGTGTGTGAATGTATGCAAGTGTGTGTGTGTATGCGTGTTTGTGTGTGAGCGTGTGTGAATGTATGCAAGTGTGTAAGAGTGTGTGTGTGTGTATATGTATGTGTGTGAGTGCGTTTGTGTGTGAGTGTGTGTGTGAAAATGTATGCAAGTGTGTGTATGTGAGTCTGTGTGCGAGTGTATTTGTGAGTGTATGTGTGTGTGCATGTGAGTTTGTGTGCATGTGAGAGAGTATGTGTGTATGTGTGTGTGAGTTTGAAAAAACAAAAACTGTCAAGAATGAAGCAGCCAATACATTTTTGTATGAAAAAAAAAAACAGTAATCCTTTACAATTACGTCCCATTAGTTAATTACATTAAACACCTTTTACTAACGATGCGAAAACATTTATTACATTTTATTTCATGTTTATTTCAACATTTACTAAAACATTATTTAAATCAAAATCTGTTTTTGTTATTAATATTCAATGCACCGAACATGAGCATGAACTAATGTAAACAAATAAATACTGTAACTGATGTATTGCTTACTGATCGTTCATGTTGGATAAGTCATTAAATATTGCTAACTAATTCTGGTGAACATAAAAAAGTTTATGTCTTCCACTTCTTACCTGTTGGGGGCAGTATGATTGGCTAGAGATCTTACTGTTAATTGGCTATTATGGGGGGAGAGTATAAAATCTGTAGTAATCTGCCCATCAGTACTTCCTCTGGTGGACGGTCAGGAGAGAGCTGGTCGTGACATAAATATCCCGGACGAGCCCCCAACAGTCTGTTCCTGACTGTCACATAAATGCAAACGAATTGTTTGAAATGCAAGATTATTCATTTAGGCAGAGAATTATCTATTACAAAAAAAACATGTCTAGGGATTTATACAAAAAAGAGAAAATAATAATCCAATGGGGTGATGAATGTTGACTAAAAGAAAACAATTTGGAAAAAGAAAATGTTCCAGCAGATGAAGTACTGATGAGCAGATTACTACAAACTTTTATAGTCTCCACTCATAAATTAGCCAATTAACAGTAACGTCTCAAGCCAATCACATTCTGATGTCACATTGCCCCCAACAGGTAAGAAGTGGAAGACAGGGCTGCAACAAAAGCTATAGAAATAGTTCAGATAAAAAAATTTATATTTCCAATTTAGTCGTGTTGTTTTAAACCTGTATGACTTTCTTTAGCGAAACACAATACAAGTTTACAGAATGTTTACTCTGCTCTTTACAGTACAATGAAAGCAGACAGTGACAGCCTTCGCTCCCCACGTGCATCAATGAGCCTGGGCCGCCCATGACCCTGTGGCCGGTTCTCCACTGTTCCTTCCTTGGAGCACTTTTGATAGATCCTGACCACTGCAGACCGGGAACACCCCACAAGAGCTGCAGTTTTGGAGATGCTCTGACCCAGTCGTCTAGCCATCACAATTTGGCCCTTGTCAAACTCGCTCAAATCCTCACGCTTGCCCATTTTTCCTGCTTCTAACACATCAACTTTGAGGACAAAATGTTCACTTGCTGCCTAATATATCCCACCCACTAACAGGAGCCGTGATGAAGAGATCATCAGTGTTATTCACTTGCCTGATCAGTGTAAAATTTTGAGTTATTACAATTTCAAAGAACTGTTTTCTATGTGATTATTTTTAAACTGTATTTATTCCTGTGATCAAAGCTGAATTTATCATCATTACTCCAGCCTTCCGAGTCACATGATCCTTCACTAATCACTCTCATATGAGGATCTGATGCTGCAACATTCCAAAAGATTCTAAATATGTTGTATATTTTAGAATAAATTAAATAAAAATATATAATATGTAAACATTTTTGCGCCATATTATATAGAAGCAGGCTTTCCTACTACAGGTAACACGCCAGGTTTAAAGTCTTGATTGGTTTGCGGTGATGAGCGGTTGCACCTGACAGGGTAAAGTGTGATATCAGGCGCGAGGGACGAGTTGCCAGCGCGGCCTCGGGCTACGAGCGGCTGTGTAATTAGCCGGTACTTCCTGTGCTTTCATTTGCCATATGAAAACATTCCTGTTTTGATCCGTATCCTGTTATTCCATAAGACCTGTGAATCCGATCCGATCTACCCAAAGTATTTGAGCACTAACAACCAGGCCCACACAGAACATCCACAGCCTTTTCACATTTCTGTAAGGCGAAATATGAACGGATTTAAGTTTAACAATTACATTTATATAATCCTTTAAAGTGGCTCATCCAAACATAGTTTACAGTTTGAACCATTTCTTTTATTTTGTGTATATCAAAATCCAAATAAAGAGTTACAGAAGAATACACATTACCACATGATTGTTTATATATATATATATATATATACTATTTTTGGATGCACTTTTTAGACATTTTTCATAAAAATAACTATTGTGTAATATAAAAATGATCCTCACATTCCTCCCGCTGGGAAGACGTTTTGACAGGCGGTTCTCCAGGGGGATTGTGGGAGGTTTTGCCCAGGCTTGAGATCGGGAGAGAGACCAGAGGGGAAAGACTGAAATGGGAAATGTCTTTTTTAAAGCAAGGTGTGACTTAATCTCCTCTAAGGAGCCTAAATGGCCTGTGTGTGCGCTGTGACGCATGTCTCTGCTTGCTGCTGCTGCAAAAACAACAGAGGAAGAAACAGAGAGTATAGACTGCGTTCGAAATCAAGTAGGTTTATTTCGCGACCACTAAAAAAGTGTGTTCTATACAGTATGAGTGTGTGGTATGAATGTAATCTGGACGTACTACATCGCCATTATTATCCATTCAGGACCAGAATCACTTCACAGTCATGTGGCCTCATGGGATAGTGTCCATCATACTTCAGAATCTCGCTGGAAGTAGTTGGTCATCCAGGAACTTTTTGATCCTGGGTCAGACGTAACAACCCAGTGTTTGGGCAGTTTTTGTGTTACACAGATCCTGACAGAATCTTACAAAAGATTCTATTTCAAAGTAATGCTGTACTTTTGAACTTTCTATCCATCAGAGAATCCTGAAAAAACAAATGTATGACAGTGTATCGGAGCTGTTTTCAACATCTTGAGCATCAGATCCTCATATGAGAATGATTAGTGAAGGATCATGTGACACTGAAGACTGGAGTAATGATGATAAACTCAGCTTTGATCACAGGAATAAATCACACTGCACTATATATTCACATAGAAAACAATATTTCAGAATGTACTTTATGATCAAATAAATGCAGCCTCGGTGAGCAGAAGATCCAAACTTATGAACGGTAGTGTACATCTATTTATATTAATTATATCAATAAATATTCAGTTTGATATAAACTGTAACTCATCAAACTAACATTAGTTAATGGTTATGTATGTTTCCTAGTATGATAATTGCATTCAAACGGTTACAAATCTGGTGTAAACGCTCCTTAAGACCACAAAACCGCTGATTTCAGGATTATTTCCAATCCCAAACATCCACAGGGAATATTTTTCTTCCAGATCTCCCCCAGTTCTCGCTCTCTCTCTGTCACAGGGCTTCACTTGTTTGCCTTTTGCAATCGATTCAGGAATTCCAGCATTAAAAGGGTGTTTGCCTGTCCTCAGAAGAGAGCGAGAAAGGAAAGAGCGCCGCGGAGGAGCCGGAACGGAGCCCAGGAATTCAGCTTTTATAAGATGCTCGTTTAATGTGGTTATGAGCCCATCCAACGCTGTGAAACCAATGATATCATTCCCACCGTGTGTGTGTGTGTGTGTGTGTGTATGTGTGTATGTGTGTGTGTGTACACCTGATCCAAACACAACGCTCTACAGCATCGGCTCCTGCTTTAAACTGAGTTTTACAACTTAAACACACACGCTCATTTGTGGATAAACGAACTGCAGCAGAAGTAAACAGATGTGTACTTGTGTACATTAGAGATGGGACGGATGGTGTATGCCGATTTTAAATTGCAATAAACGGGCATGTAAACACTTTAATCGCATCTATTCCACTCTGAGAATAGACTGCATGTGAATTTTCCCCCTCAAACTCCGTCCGCCTTACAGTCGATTCTTATGATTTCATTGGTCATGTCAATCCCAGTACTGACTGCCTGCACCAAACACTGACCCTAAACCTACTGGCACTCTAACCTTAACCAATGAAATTAGCTGGAGGGCGGGATTTCAGGTCAAGTGGTCAAAGTCACGCGTTTTAGCATGTTGCTGACATGGATTAGCATGTTGCTAACATTAATTAACATGTTGCTAACATTAATTAACATGTTGCTAACATGTTGTTAACATAATTTTACATGTTAACGTGATTTAAAACTGCTAACATGAATTCATGTTTTCACACTGCTGACATTTTTTAGCATTTTGCTAGCATGAATTAGCATGTTTGCTAACATGATTTATCAATGCAAAAAGTCCCGCACACCATCAACTTGCAATTAAAAGCAGAGGTGTCAAAAGTACTCGCATTCATTACTCAAGTAGAAGTATAGATACTAGGGTTTAAAAATACTTCTAAAGAAGTTGAAGTATCAACTCAAGCTTTTTACTTAAGTAAAAGTATAAAAGTACTGGTTTTAAAACTACTTAAAGTATAAAAGTAAAAGTAATGTAAGGAGAACAAATGCCATTAAGGACAAAAGCTTAGGCCGCAGGGGTCTATAGTGCACTACCCCACCTCTTCAAAAAGCATTTTTCTAAAGGCCATAATTACTATAATGTTGTAATAAAATATTAATGTTGAAAAATTTGGGATGCACTAGGCTACCTGTTCAGGCCGCATATATACCCATTGAAAATGAATGCATTTTAGTACAATGCAAATATACCATATATGTGTACTGCTGAGCATTAACATGTGTTTCATCAAGCGGAAGATATGATGACTAGTTACCTATATGTATTGTAATGGTGCAAAACATTAAACTTCGGGGGCATGTTATCAATTACCTTTTTTGGAATGTAAATGTAGGCTACATGTGTAATCAGTGTTGCCAGATTGGGTCGACGATTTAGAGCCCTACATTTCTGGCGAGCCAGCGGACCCGACTTTTAACGCCCTATGGCCGGGCTTTGGGCCAATTTTCATGTCATACCTCAAACGCGGGCCTGGCTTGGGCCCTTTTGCTTCTCCTTCATTTTATATTTATTTTAGTAATTAAAAGAAACAGTGAGAGATGTGCTGCGCTGGTGGAAACAGCATGAGACCATGATAGGCTATTAGGCGATTATTAGGCGATATAGGCGATTGTCAAAACTGACTCACACAGTGTTCAGAGTCCGGGCTGCGCCAGCAAATGTATCAGGAGCGTTCACTAAAACAAACCAATTCAGAAGGTGGTCTACAAAACATTTCAGACAAAACTGGACAAGTATAAATGCATCTGGTTGTTTAAACCACATATGTAAATTTCACTCCTGGCAAATTGTTAAAAGATAAACGAGTGAGAGCGTGTTATAGGCTTTTTGTAGCCAGATCCGACGGCGTTACTGCAACATGCGTCGCCACAAATGAGTAGCCTACACTCAACACTCAAACGGCCATAGTGAAACTAAAAATAAGTCTTAGATGCTCAAAAACACATGGCGTGTGTCTCAATCAGCTCCCTAGTTCAGTAGTCAGGGCACTGATCAGGACATAAGTCAATAGGCTGATCCCAGATCAGTGCCCTGACTACTGAACTAGGGAGCAGATTGAGACACACTCATAATCATCTTCAATAAAATGAATGAGACTAAATGATCTTACTAGTGCTTAGCTCGCTTTTTGTCATATTGCGGTCTTTGATCTTGAAATGAGATGATTATGAATAAAATGCAGCTTATATCTTTTGGTGAACTCGCACATCGATTTATAGCTATTCATTTCACAGAGAGGTGTAAGGTAAGACAACCAGCATGTTTTATTTTTATTTTATTTGTTTAGATTGTGTAACTCACTGTCGACCGCTAACTGCTTGGTTGTCACTTTAAAAAATAAAAACTTTAATTTAAAAAACTAAAAATATCCAAACATTTTTCTAAATGAACTTAATAAAGAAACGAAACGAAATATAACTACTTTGACATTAAAAACAAAGCTGAACTGTTTCAATGACTGCAGCAGTGTGTCATAAGGAGGATTCAAAAAACAAACTAAACACGGGCTCCAGTCGGACTCGGACCGGGCTAGGGCCTAGAACTGAAGCCCGTGCAGGGCTCAAAGCTCACCAAAATCAGCCCGCTCAAAAAAAAAAAAAATTTTAACTGGGAAAATAATGTAATATCATTGAATTAGCCACTTTAAGTGCAAAAAGTGCCTAATATAAAAGATCGGAAAAAGCACCGTAATTGACAGGCATTTCACACGTTATTAACACACCACTGCCAAAATGTGCGATACTGTACAATAATCCGCAAATAAAAAAATAACAACAATGCGTTTAGCTTTGCTCTGACAAAATGACAGTACATTCGTGAAGTAGAACACTTAGCCCAGTCAAAGCTGATGAATTGTTGATTCTAACCTCTTTCAGCAGCTGTTGGGGTTGCAGATGTCCTGAGTGTGTATATGATGATGGACAGGAGTCATGATTATATTTATACAGAGTCTTGAGTCACAGGTGTAATCCTCGTTTGAGAGTTGGTTCACTCTCCCACTCTTTACTGTAGATACAGCTTACTGTAGCCTACTTATATATATATGCCACTTTAGCATAGCGATCTCTTGAATATACAGTCAGCTATACGGAGTTATCGCGCTAAAAACCTGGCTGTCATGAACTGAATGAGCGTCTGCCTGCTGATCGCTGATTGGCTGAACGTGCGTGCTCATCCGCTGAACCCGCCCAATCTGGCAACACCGTGAGTGATTTGTGCTCTGAACCATTTGCGGGCGCGATGGATCTCGTAGTAACCAATAGGGTGTTGGAATGGTATATGTTTACACTTCTTCTCATCCAACCACAGTCAAATTCACACTATCCGGATGACGCGATTTATCTGCATAGTTTTTTTTAACAAACAAGCTAAAAAAAAAAAAAAAAAAAAGAACGAGGCTATTTAAAAAAAAGTAAGGAGTAGAAAGTACAGATAATTGCGCAAAAATGTAAGGAGTAGAAGTAAAAAGTAGGCTGAAAAATAATTACTCCAATAAAGTATAGATACCCAAAATTTCTACTTAAGTAAGGTAACGAAGTATTTGTACTTCGTTACTTGACACCTCTGATTAAAAGTGATTTATTTTATCATAGCAACGTTTCGATCTTTCGATCTTCCTCCGGCAGATCTTCCCTTGCCTGAGGAAGATCGAAAGATCGAAACGTTGCTATGATAAAATAAATCATTTTTAATTGCAAGTTGATAGTGTGCGGGACTTTTTGCATTGATTGCAATTTTTGTCCTGCTCTCCTACGCAGCTATCACACACAGGTGTGCGACGTTTATGTGATTGAGTTTGCTAACATGATTTAACATTTTTCCTGAACATTTTGTTAACATTATGTAATGTTAACATGATTTAACATGCTGCTAACATGAATTGATGTTTGAACACAGCTAACATGTTTTAGCATTTTGCTAGCATTATTTAACATGTTGTTACCGCAATTTAACACATTGCTAGCAGGAATTAATGTTTTAACACACTGTTAACATGTTTTTGCATGTTGCTAGCATACATTAACATGTTAGCTATCATGGTTTAACATGTTGTTAGCATGATTTAGCACTTTGCTGGCATTGGATTAACATATTGTTAGCAAGGTTATCATGGTGCTATTATGATTTAACATTTCGTTAACATATTTTAGCACACCCTGCTAGCATTGTTGTAGCAAGTTGCTAGCATTTTTAACACAAGCTGCTAACATGTTTTAGCATTATTTAGCATTTTTTAAAACATTCATTTTTTAAAACGTTATTTAACGCAATAGCATGAATTAATGTTTTAACACACCTAACATGATTTGGCATTTTGTTAGCATGATTAACATGCTGCTAGCATGTTTCAAAATGCTGTTAACATTAACTAGAAGTTTGCTAGCATGGATTAACATATTGTTAGCATTATTTAGCATGTTACTAGTATGTTGTTGCCATGTCACTAACATGATTTAACATGTTGCTAGCATGTTTTAGCATTTCACTAGCATGATGTAGCATGTTGCAAACATTTCTTTACACATTGTTAGCATGAATAAGCATGTTGTTACCATGATTTAGACTATTGCTAGCATGTTTATATTTTATAGCACAACTGAAAAATTGTAATACTATTATTTATGTCTTAATTTCTTCATTTTCAAGCGTTTAACCATAATTTTGAAGGGGAATGAATGCGCTGCCAGTTTCAGAGTGAAATTCGGCACTTTGCCGATAGCACATACAATTAATTAAATTGCATTCTGCTCGATTCGACAATTGCACTAAGCCGTATGGTTTATAACGGTTTTACTTTGATATATCAGCATCCCTAATTTCCATCCTTCTCTGTATTGTTTCTATCAATAGAAAAAACGCCCAAACTCACAAACTAACCATTAACCACTTTAAATTTGAGTGCATCACGGCAAGAAAACCAGCTCAAACTGAGCGTGTGTTTGTGACTTACAGTCCCGCCTCCGTTATAAATGTCAAGATTTGGCCACTGACGTCTGAAAATACGACAGTCACTATAGGGTGAACAGAGTCTGTTTGGTCAAGAGACCGCCTGAGCGTCTGAGTCACGGCTATAAATCCACAGCACCGCCCTGTTATATGTGCTTCTAACCAGCAGATCTGGCCTGATGATGAAAAGATTTGAGAATAAAGAGGATATTTTAGAAGAAGCATTACAGTGCATTCGATTTTACGTGTTTCTTGAAATTGAAAAAGGTCTTAATTAGAAGGGTTTCACCTCTCTGAATCTCCTGACCTAAACTTTTAACCCTAACCCTCCGCATTCAGCCGGTCCGACCCTCCAGCGATCCCCGTGCTCTGTCCGTGTTCCCGAGCGCAGGCCCGGGCCTGATCCGCAGAGGTATTTTCACGGCCAATTAAACAGCGGCTGATCTTCAAACAACACTCGCTGCAGCATCAAAGGGAGAAAAACCACGACAGTAAAATGTACACGCCGGCGCTTCAGGCCGCCACTGAAACACCAGCACCGACGGGCAGATTCACATTCCCTCTGCGTGTGCAATACTGTCGGAGGAATCCGCCGAGCTTTAATAGTGTAGCATCATTCACTGCTAAGTTGTAAAAAAAAATATTCTAAATGAACAATTTAAACAATTAACACACAAACATTTCGGTTACACTTTATTTTACAGCCTCATTGTTACATATGTTACATGTAATAACTATAAATCAGGCATAATTACATGCAACTAACCTTAATCCTACTCTAAACCTATAGTATTATAGGAACACTGCACTGTTTTTAGAAATAGGGCTTATTCAACTTCTTTCCTACATTTCGATATGTGGGCAAATGCATTTTTGTCTCAGTGCAGGCATTGTTTTAGTTTGGCAGGGTCGCCGCTAGCTTAGCTTAGCATAATGAATGGAATCCTATGTTGCCAGCTAGCATGTCCAGAGTAAAAGTGATATTAACTTGGGACTATATTATGGGGAAGCACAGGCGAAGCACTGCTACTTGGGCGCATGGATATCACGCAACACATGAAATCCCCAAACTTCCGTCAACATACCAGCGTATGTTGTGCATGTGTTGCATGATATCTCTGTATAAATGTAGGAAAGATGTTGAATAAGCCCTATTTCTTAAAACGCTGGAGTGTTCCTTTAATATTACTCAGTACTTAAATATACAACATGTCCTCCAACCAATACGCCTATATATGTCGTTTGTCACTTCCTTGAAATACGACCCATAGGAGCGTTCACTAAAGTTGTTCTCCTATTGACAACAGGACACTTTCATTTTAAAGCATTTTTCCCTTTTATCTTTATATTATTTCAGGTTTTGCACAGCTCAATTGGTAAAGCATTGCAATAAAAAACAACATGTGACCATGCAAATGTGAGTTCGATCCCAGGGAACACATGTGCTCATAAAGTGTGTATGCACTATAAATCACTGGGTAGGTTTAGGGATGGGGTGGGTGTAGTTGTAAATAAATAAAAATATTTTTCCTAAATGGAATTATGACAAATGGTGGTAAAAAGTCCACACATTGCATTAAAATGAACATGCATTTTGATTGGTAACGACAGACGTCAGACGTAACACGACACTGTCATTATTTTTAAGCCAGCTAGAGGGCGCATGACTTTAAAACGTAAATATAGGTCGTAATAAGGTCCTTGAAAAACAACCTATAGAGTTGTCTTTTTTGGAGGACAGTGTGAAATATATAATTACACAATGACACCTTAAAATAAAGTCTAACCCTTTATTTGAAGGTGTCACTGTTACAGTGTAATTATACATTTAAGTACTGAGTAATATTAACTAACTACATGTACTTACTATAGGGTTAGGTCTAGGGTTAGTTGCATATAATTATGCATAATTTATAGTTATTATTATTACTATAGTAAATACATGTGACGTGTTACAAGGACACATTAAAATAAATGTTACCAACATTTCTGATAATTGAAATAAAGCTTTAATAAAATATCATATAAATATTACTTAAAAAACTTAAACTAAATGCCTTGACGATAAACCAAAATAAATTTACTAGAATTATTAACTGGACATAAATTAATAAATTATTAATATTTAATTATTAACTGAAATAAAATAAATAAATTAAACCTAAATAGTAATATTTAAAAACAGACAAAGGGAATTAATAAAATAACCAAAAAACATGAAATTTAACATTTTAAAATTAAAGCTAATTTAAAATAGCTGTGAACAGAAAACTACCACAAAATGTATTTGTTCTGTTCCCAGTTGCTCCAATGGCGAAAAAAAGTTAGTTAAAAATAGTGTTACAAAGATGAAAATAAATATTGAGAGATTGATAACAAGGGTGAGACTGTTTTTACGGTCACTCTCTCAGCCGTTGTGTGAAGGCCGTCACACACCAAGCCGAACTAGTGACGGCGAAAGGCGATTACTTGGACACAGTCATCTCTAATATAAGATATCTCTAAATTGAAATGTAGACATGCATTTTCCATAAAGCTGCGTTGAAGCGATATGTACTGTGAAACGTGCTATACAAATAAATGTGAATTGTATTGAAATTGAATAACAGATTGAATCCACAACAAACTGAATGAGCTTGCATGCAAAAAATGAAGGTGGCAGAACTTGTAATAAAACAAGAATCAACATATTTTGCATAGAAGCACATTTGCTGCATTGAGGTTCACAAAACAATGTTTATGCTGGTAACAATCTCTAAACCAGTTGTTGCTCTGTTTGCCAATGAACAGCCAAGGGATGATAGTTTCATCTCACATGATAAGGTAATGTCTAATCTCCAGCGTTATTATAGTTAACTAAAACAAAACCATACAAATATTTTGAGATGAAATAAGCTAGTTGCCAATGCAACATTCCTCGTTTTCATTTAGTAATATAAACTATATAGAAATATTTTTTTTTAAATTACACAAACAACTAAACTAAAATTAAACGTAAAATATAAAAATAAAAAGTTGACGTTGTTAGTGACATTCGCACTGATCAGATAAATCCGCGCTGGAGCCGAAGCACAACCCATGTGATCGTCAAAACAATGTTCCTCCGCAAGAAACTTGTAGTTTTATGCTTCATCCGCTAGAGGGCCAAAAGTCCCATCTAGTGTTGCTTTGAATGGCAGTAACTGTATGTCCCAGAGTTATATTTAGAGCGGCATTCCTCAGAGTTCACACGCACGCTGACACCGCCGGCCATCTGACATGTGAAGAAATGAGTGCACCTTCAAGAATGACACGAGACACAAACATTTTGCATTCCCAGTTTCCAAAAGCAGCTTCTACCACTCCTGCAGCACCACACACACACACACACACACACACACACACACGCGCACACACACACACACACACACACGCACGCACGCACACGTGCGCGCACACACACACACACACACACACACACACACGCACACACGCACGCACACACACGCACACACTCACTCATGCACTCACTAGCTCGCTCGCACACACCCACACCCAAACACACACAAACAGTCGTTCACGCACTCATAAACACACACAATCGCATCACACACACTTAAGATTCACACACACTGTGTCTAGCTATCAATCTCCATGAGGACAAATGACACTCAATTCAAAAGACACTTAATATTCAGTAAAGTTATTATTTGACTGCACTTATGTATATATACACTTATATTTAATATAAGTCTTAGTGAGCATAAGAGCCTTCTTACAACAACATAAATAAATAAATCTCACAGACACAAAACTTCCATATTCATATTAACACGCACATAATCTATCCAAACTCTTTTTATTACAACTCTTCAAGTATTTTTTAATACCTATGGATGGAAAAATAAAATTGCCTGTGTGGTCAATCTTGCTCTCTATTCCTCTAGGTCAAAAGTCAAAACACCTGAGCATCTCAAAAGACAGATGATCCTGTGCACACACACACACACACACACACACACACACACACACACACACACACACACACACAAATGAAAGAAAGGAGAGAGAGATGTGCTTGTTTTGAAGAGAACACAAAGGCAGATGCTTGTATGGGATTGTTATTGCTCTACTATAGTCAGACACAAAAGAGTGCGAGGTGCCGTCCGGGTCTGAAACCAAACTGAGGATCACAGGCACCTGTGTGACCCGAGAATGAACCCATCACGGAGGGCGTCCGGAGTTCATTTACACCCTCAGACTTCTACACTGAATGTGTGGCAGGTCTCCAGCATCAAGTAGAAATTGAAAATGCAGCTCAATGTGACACAATCACAGCCAATCTGAACACAGTATTCTGCGCTCCATTCGACTCCAAACTTCAGGATGCCCGACGTCCTACTTGAAATAGTGCAAAAGAACATCAAAGAGGACCTATTAAGCTCACTCTCTGTGTGTGTGTGTGTGTGTGTGTGTGTGTGTGTGTGTTCACAGGAGAACCAGCTAGTGGACGAGCGCAGCAGAAATGAGCACTTAGGAGAGGAGGCAGAACTCCTCAGGAGAAAGGCTCAGCTGCTTGACCAGGTGAAACGCTGACCGCTAGACTTATGAAGTTATTAAAGAGCACCTATCATGCTTTCTTACATGTCTGTAGTGTGTAATGTTACTGTGTGAGTTCTTCTCTATATCAGTGTCAGTGTTTCTGAACTCCTGAAACGCTTCCATTGTAGTCTTGAGTTTTCTTCAGGAACAAACGCGTCAAAATATTCCTCATTTAAATAATTAATATGCAGAATAAAGGGGCGGGGCCTGCTTGATGTGTGATGTGGTAAGGGGCAAGACATTTTTCAAACACGCTGGAAGCGCTTGACCAATCACAACACACTGCTCCAGCCGACCAATCAGAGCACAGAGTGTTTTTCAGAAGGAGGGGCTTCATAGAGACAGGAACTAAACAGAGCGTTACTGACAGACTGGGAAGAGAGGTGCCGCAACAATGGAGAATATGAGGAAAATATTGAACAATCAATGAAAACGTGTTATAGTAGAGCCCAAAAACAACATCAAATAGGGCATAATGCAAACATGGACGCAGAAACAGATATTAATTAAGCACATTAAGCATTCTTATTACTATAATATGAAAAAAAGGTTAGTGTATATATATACACATTTTCCCATCAAAGAGAATATATATATATATATATGTAGTACAATAATGAGGATAATGAAAATTATTTATAAAAATGTAATGAATTAGAAAAAAGACCTTAACATCTGAAAGCATTACAGAAAATTAGAAAATTAAATACTTAAAAATAGGCTTAATTTTGTTAAATGTGAAATATTTCGTTTGTGTGGAATATGACCCAGATATGCTTTCTTTTTAAATAAAACCAATATACAAACAAACAAATAGTATTATATAAATAAAGATACCTATTTGTTGTAATGCCTGGACATAATGCAAAATATATATAAAAACATTATTTAAATAAAAAACATCTGGATGCATCAGTAATGAGAATTTGATTAAAAAAGTAACACTAGTTTAGGCTCCAATTCTCACTATGAACTAGTTGCTTATTATCATGCATATTACTATCATATTGGCTGTTTATTAGCACTTATAAAGCACTTATTAATGCCTTATTCTGCATGATCATATTCTACATCATCATAACCAATGCCTAAACGACCTTACTAACAATTAATAAGCAGTAATCAGGAGTTTATTGAGGCAAAAGTCATAGTTCATAGAGAGAATTGGACCCTAAACTAAAGTGTGACCAGACTTAATTCAGCTTCTACAAATCATAATTTAACAGGAACAAACTCACACACACACCCTCCCCAGCTGGCCAAAGAGGAGATGTATGCTCTTGTGTTCTCATCCATGCCCGTTCCGATGGGAACACATCCCACAAAGTGTGCGACATAGTGTGTGTAACAACAACAGAAGACTTATCGCCCGCCGGGCCGACCTTGAGCTTCAAACACGACAGATGCATCACTGGAATCCACAACAACTGCGCACAGTGTTGCCCAGCGACAAATGGGCCAAAACACACACACACACACACACACACACACACACACACACACACACACACACACACACACACACACACACACACACACACACACACACACCTCACAAAGACGGGAACAAGTGAAAGAGCATGGAGAAACTTTAAACTTATCAAACGCACCTAACACACCCTGACAGCCACAACATAAAAGACAGACACGCCCACTTCCTGTACGGCCATATGAATGCATTCCTTCTCCAATCAGACCCCTCTCTCTCTCTCTCTCTCTCTCTCTCTCTCTCTGTCTCTGTCTCTCTCTCTCTCTCTCTCTCTCTCTCTCTGTCTCTGTCTCTCTCTCTCTCTCTCTCTCTATCTCTCTCTCTCTCTCTCTCTCTCTCTCTCTCTCTGTCTCTCTCTCTCTCTCTCTCTCTCTCTCTCTCTCTCTCTCTATCTCTCTCTCTCTCTCTCTCTCTCTCTCTGTCCCTCTCTCTCTCTCTCTCTCTCTCTCTCTCTCTCTCTCTCTCTCTCTCTCTGATGGAGGGATGATGAGGGAGGTTCTGCCTACAAAGCCGCCCATTCTTTTCTCTTTATCACACACAGTGGGCGACCTGATAACATCAGCCCGTAGAAAGCGCTGGAAAGAGAGCAGATTAGGAGAGACGAACGCAAAAGCAACACACAATAAAACTTATAGTTTATAGTATATGCCTTCCTTAAAACTGAAAGCCAAGGAGGACGATGTTATAGTAGGTTTATTACGTTTAACATATGAGTAGGGTGTGCATTATTGACCCCAAAAATGCTATCTCGAAATTATCTGGGATTTTATCAATAACAATAATTCGAGGATATTTTGCAGTGTGTTATTGTGCTGGTGCCGCTGGCAGGTGTACGACTGACTCCTAAAGATATTCTTCATGGTCTGTGTGGTGGTCAGTCAGCATATTTTCCAATCAGTCAGCATCTTTTCCAATTAGTTTAAATAGATTTTTATCTTGTATGGGCATTTCTACCTTCATAAAGCCATTTTTTAAACCTAATTAAATATATGCATCGTATTTTGTGATGGCAGATGGCAGAAAGTCACTGTTATTGAGGGAGTCATTGAGATTCAACCGTTCACTGATGCCTTTGCTGAAGTGTGTTTATTGCAGGGGCGTTTTATAGTTTTGATTGCAAGAGTAGCTTGTACGGAGCCCATAAAGAGAAAAAATGTGTTGATGCTTTTGCGTTCTCTTGCAAATGTTTTGTGTTCACCGGAGAAACCCGGAGACTTAAAAAAATGTACCGACCAAAAATATTTTTTACCAGCCACAACACCAAAACAGGCAGTTACGACACCGAAATACTAGTGAAAATTCACAATCTTCTATTCCAAATTCGATACCACAGCTAAAACTACTACCTTTGTGAGGTCAGGCACTGATGTTGGACGAGAAGGCCTGGCTCGCAGTCTCCGCTCTAATTCATCCCAAAGGTGTTCTATCGGGATGAGGTCAGGACTCTGTGCAGGCCAGTCAAGTTCCTCCACACCAAACTCGCTCATTCATGTCTTTATGGAGCGACGCTTTGTGCACTGGAGCGCAGTCATGTTGGGACAGGAAGGGGCCGTCCCCAAACTGATCCCACAAAGTTGGGAGCATGAAATTGTCCAAAATGTCTTGGTGAAGTATTAAGAGTTCCTTTCACTGGAACTAAGGGGCCAAGCCCAACCCCTGAAAAACAACCCCACCCCATAATCCCCCCTCCACCAAACTTTACACTCGGCACAATGCAGTCCGACAAGTCCCGTTCTCCTGGCAACCGCCAAACCCAGACTCGTCCATGGGATTGTCAGACAGAGAAGCGTGATTGGTCACTCAGAGAACACGTCTCACTGCTCTAGAGTCCAGTGGCGGCGTGCTTTACCCCACTGCATCCCACGCTTTGCATTGCACTTATAATATATACACAATATTGTATATATGTTTTTATACAGACAAGACATTTTCTAAAGTATGCATGTCCTAAAGCTGTTTAAACATCTGAGATATGACTGTAACCCTGTACAGTCCCTGAAACTACAAAAACACGCCAAACAGATGGAAGAAACATAACTCTCATGCAGGACAAAAGCGTGTCTTTTCTATCTGGAAGAAGCTTCAAAGCTGCTAAAGGAACCTAAAGCATGTAAATCAGAACAAGCCGAGGATTTACTGGAAGTAAAGGAACTGGATCTGCACTTCCTAAAGGAAATATCAGTGCACTATATCATCTACTAGAGAGTCTGATGACGTAGCAACCATTTCCACTGAATGCTCATGTCAAACAACACAAAGAAAGATGGAGTGAGAGAATAAGGCAGTGAAAAGACAGATAAAAGCACCAGTTGGAGGTCCGATTCGTGTTGTGTTGAGAGAAACACACTCAAACTGAGAGATTTACATGCATGTCTGAGGATTTCCCTCTTTAACATACTTCCTGACCCCCGTTTGCTCTAACCACTGGTCACGCAAACATACAGCACACACATGTGCAAACACGCACATCACAGCCCATTCATCCACAACACAGTTTCTCTTAGACGGCAATGAGAGCAACACAAGAGACTCAAGCTTCCTCTGCTCATGTGAAAGCAAACAATTCTACACAAACTCGCGTGAGTAACTTCACACGTCTCCTCTAGAGGCGATGAGTTCACAGCAAACTATGCTCAGTCTCAAAATGAACCTAAACAATACTCGTCATAATTTAATAGCTCTCAATGTAAAAAAATATTCATTGGATTTATTTTTAAATATACTTCATTATTTTTTGTAGATCTGAATATAATATTCAGATCTACACAATTCATCTAAAAATAATGCCATAGATCTGAATATAATGCCATAGATCTGAATATAATGCCATAGATCTGAATATAATGCCATAGATCTAAAAATAATGCCATAGATCTGAATATAATGCTATAGATCTGAATATAATGCCATAGATCTGAATATAACGCCATAGATCTGAATATAATGCCATAGATCTGAATATAACGCCATAGATCTGAATATAATGCTATAGATCTGAATATAATGCCATAGATCTGAATATAATGCCATAGATCTGAATATAATGCCATAGATCTGAAGATAATGCCATAGATCTGAATATAACGCCATAGATCTAAATATAACGCCATAGATCTGACTATAATGCCATAGATCTGAATATAATGCCATAGATCTGAATATAATGCCATAGATCTGAATATAATGCCATAGATCTGAAGATAATGCCATAGATCTGAATATAATGCCATAGATCTGAATATAATGCCATAGATCTGAATATAAAGCCATAGATCTAAATATAATGCCATAGATCTGAAAATAATGCCATAAATCTGAATATAATGCCATAGATCTAAATATAATGCCATAGATCTGAATATAATGCCATAGATCTGAATATAATGCCATAGATCTGAATATAATGCCATAGATCTAAATATAATGCCATAGATCTGAATATAATGCCATAGATCTGAATATAATGCCATAGATCTAAATATAATGCCATAGATCTGAATATAATGCCATAGATCTGAATATAATGCCATAGATCTGAATGCCATAGATCTGAATATAACGCCATAGATCTGAATATAATGCCATAGATCTGAATGCCATAGATCTGAATATAATGCCATAGATCTGAATATAATGCCATAGATCTGAATATAATGCCATAGATCTGAAGATAATGCCATAGATCTGAATATAACGCCATAGATCTAAATATAACGCCATAGATCTGAATATAATGCCATAGATCTGAATATAATGCCATAGATCTGAATATAATGCCATAGATCTGAATATAATGCCATAGATCTGAAGATAATGCCATAGATCTGAATATAATGCCATAGATCTGAATATAATGCCATAGATCTGAATATAAAGCCATAGATCTAAATATAATGCCATAGATCTGAAAATAATGCCATAGATCTGAATATAATGCCATAGATCTAAATATAATGCCATAGATCTGAATATAATGCCATAGATCTGAATATAATGCCATAGATCTAAATATAATGCCATAGATCTGAATATAATGCCATAGATCTGAATATATTGCCATAGATCTGAATATGATGCCATAGATCTGAATATAATGCCATAGATCTGAAGATAATGCAATAGATCTGAATATAATGCCACAGATCTGAATATGATGCTATAAATCTGAATATAATGCCACAGATCTGAATATGATGCCATAGATCTGAATATAATGCTATAGATCTAAATATAATGCTATAGATCTGAATATAATGCCATAGATCTGAATATAATGCCATAGATTTAAATATAATGCTATAGATCTGAATATAATGCCATAGATCTGAATATAATGCCATAGATTTAAATATAATGCTATAGATCTGAATATAATGCCATAGATCTGAATATAATGCTATAGATCTGAATATAATGCCATAGATCTGAAGATAATGCCATAGATCTGAATATAATGCCATAGATCTGAATATAATGCTATAGATCTGAATATAATGCCATAGATCTGAATATAATGCTATAGATCTGAAGATAATGCCATAGATCTGAATATAATGCCATAGATCTGAATATAATGCTATAGATCTGAAGATAATGCCATAGATCTGAATATAATGCTATAGATCTGAAGATAATGCCATAGATCTGAATATAATGCTATAGATCTGAAGATAATGCCATAGATCTGAATATAATGCTATAGATCTGAAGATAATCCCATAGATCTGAATATAATGCTATAGATCTAGATAATGCCATAGATCTGAATATAATGCTATAGATCTGAAGATAATGCCATAGATCTGAATATAATGCCATAGATCTGAATATAATGCCATAGATCTGAATATAATGCTATAGATCTGAATATAATGCCATAGATCTGAATATAATGCTATAGATCTGAAGATAATGCCATAGATCTGAATATAATGCTATAGATCTAGATAATGCCATAGATCTGAATATAATGCTATAGATCTGAAGATAATGCCATAGATCTAAATATAATGCTATAGACCTGAAGATAATGCCATAGATCTGAATATAATGCCATAGATCTGAATATAATGCTATAGACCTGAAGATAATGCCATAGATCTGAATATAATGCCATAGATCTGAAGATAATGCCATAGATCTGAATATAATGCTATAGATCTAGATAATGCCATAGATCTGAATATAATGCTATACATCTGAATATAATGCCATAGATCTAAATATAATGCTATAGACCTGAAGATAATGCCATAGATCTGAATATAATGCCATAGATCTAAATATAATGCTATAGACCTGAAGATAATGCTATAGATCTGAAGATAATGCCATAGATCTGAATATAATGCCATAGATCTGAATATAATGCCATAGATCTGAATATAATCCCACAGATCTGAATATAATGCCACAGATCTGAATATAATGCTATAGATTTGAAGATAATGCCATAGATCTGAATATAATGCCATAGATCTGAATATAATGCTATAGATCTGAATATAATGCTATAGATCTGAATATAATGCCATAGATCTGAATATAATGCCACAGATCTGAATATAATGCCACAGATCTGAATATAATGCCATAGATCTGAATATAATGCCATAGATCTGAATATAATGCTATAGATCTGAAGATAATGCCATAGATCTGAATATAATGCTATAGATCTGAATATAATGCTATAGATCTGAATATAATGCCATAGATCTGAATATAATGCTATAGATCTGAATATAATGCCATAGATCTGAATATAATGCTATAGATCTGAATATAATGCCACAGATCTGAATATAATGCCACAGATCTGAATATAATGCCACAGATCTGAATATAATGCCATAGATCTAAATATAATGCCATAGATCTAAATATAATGCCATAGATCTGAAGATAATGCCATAGATCTGAATATAATGCCATAGATCTGAATATAATGCCATAGATCTGAAGATAATGCCATAGATCTGAAGATAATGCCATAGATCTGAATATAATGCTATAGATCTGAAGATAATGCCATAGATCTGAATATAATGCTATAGATCTGAATATAATGCTATAGATCTGAATATAATGCCACAGATCTGAATATAATGCCACAGATCTGAATATAATGCCACAGATCTGAATATAATGCCATAGATCTAAATATAATGCCATAGATCTAAATATAATGCCATAGATCTGAAGATAATGCCATAGATCTGAAGATAATGCCATAGATCTGAATATAATGCCATAGATCTGAATATAATGCCATAGATCTGAAGATAATGCCATAGATCTGAATATAATGCCATAGATCTGAAGATAATGCCATAGATCTGAATATAATGCCACAGATCTGAATATAATGCCACAGATCTGAATATAATGCCATAGATCTAAATATAATGCCATAGATCTAAATATAATGCCATAGATCTGAAGATAATGCCATAGATCTGAATATAATGCCACAGATCTGAAGATAATGCCATAGATCTGAATATAATGCCATAGATCTGAATATAATGCCATAGATCTGAATATAATGCCATAGATCTGAATATAATGCTATACAGGTCCTTTTAAAAAAAGTAGCATATTGTGATAAAAGTTCATTATTTTCCATAATGTAATGATAAAATTAAAATTTCATATATTTTAGATTCATTGCACACTAACTGAAATATTTCAGGTCTTTTATTGTTTTAATACTGATGATTTTGGCATACAGTTCATGAAAACCCAAAATTCCTATCTCAAAAAATTAGCATATCATGAAAAGGTTCTCTAAACGAGCTATTAACCTAATCATCTGAATCAACTAATTAACTCTAAACACCTGCAAAAGATTCCTGAGGCTTTTAAAAACTCCCAGCCTGGTTCATTACTCAAAACCACAATCATGGGTAAGACTGCCGACCTGACTGCTGTCCAGAAGGCCATCATTGACCCCTCAAGCGAGAGGGTAAGACACAGAAAGACATTTCTGAACCAATAGGCTGTTCCCAGAGTGCTGTATCAAGGCACCTCAGTGGGAAGTCTGTGGGAAGGAAAAAGTGTGGCAAAAAACGCTGCACAACGAGAAGAGGTGACCGGACCCTGAGGAAGATTGTGGAGAAGGACCGATTCCAGACCTTGGGGACCTGGAAGCAGTGGACTGAGTCTGAGTAGAAACATCCAGAGCCACCGTGCACAGGCGTGTGCAGGAAATGGGCTACAGGTGCCGCATTCCCCAGGTCAAGCCACTTTTTGTCACGTAACGTAAAACGAGTAACAGGGGCGAGGACTCAAGTGCAGTAGAAAGGGGATTTATTCATAAACCAAACATAAACTGAAAACAAAAACCCACGAGGGGGAAAAACACATAATATGAAATAACAAAACATAAACTCACACAAACCAACATCGATCACGGGGAACTGGGAGACGTAGACAATACAACGATCCGACAAGGACTGCAAACACACAGGAACTTATAAAGGGGAGAAATCAAGCAGGGAATGAGGCAAACACAGGTGGGGCAAATTAAACCAATAACGAGATAACAAGGGGGTGGGATCTAACAATGACAGAGGCACATGGCCACACTAACAAAACCCACATGTGCACACAAGACAGGACAGGCATGTGACATTACCCTCTCCCAAGGAGCGGCTACCAGACGCCCACTAGGGACGGGAGGGACAGACCAGGGGGGCACGGGAGGGACAGACCAGGGCGGCACGGGAGGGACAGACCAGGGCGGAACGGGAGGGACAGACCAGGGCGGGACGGGAGGGACAGACCAGGGCGGGAGGGACAGACCTGGGAGAAACAGATCTGGGAGAAACAGATAAGGAAGGGGAAACCAAGGGAGGGACAGGGAACACAAAGAGTTCAGGCGGCCGGGGGCCAGCAGAGTTCAGGCGGCCGGGGAGCCGGAGTGGCCAGCAGAGTTCAGGCGGCCGGGAGCCGGAGTGGGCAGCAGAGTTCAGGCGGCCGGGGGAGCCGGAGTGGCCAGCAGAGTTCAGGCGGCCGGGGGAGCCGGAGTGGCCAGCAGAGTTCAGGCGGCCGGGAGCCGGAGTGGTCAGCAGAGTTCAGGCGGCCGGGGGTCGGAGTGGCCAACAGAGTTCAGGCTGCCGGGGGCCGGAGTGGCCAGCAGAGTTCAGGCGGCCAGGGAGCCGGAGTGGCCAGCAGAGTTCAGGCGGCCGGGGGCCGGAGGGGCCAGCAGAGTTCAGGCGGCCGGGGAGCCGGAGTGGCCAGCAGAGTTCAGGCGGCCGGGGGCCAGAGTGGCCAGCAGAGTTCAGGCGGCCGGGGGCTGGAGTGGCCAGCAGAGTTCAGGCGGCCAGCAGAGTTCAGGCGGCCAGGGGAGCCGGAATAGCCAGCAGAGTTCAGGCGGCCGGGGCGCGGAGGGGCCAGCAGAGTTCAGGCGGCCGGCCAGAGTGGCCAGCAGAGTTCAGGCGGCCGGGGGCCAGAGTGGCCAGCAGAGTTCAGGCGGCCGGGGGGGCCGGAGTGGCCAGCAGAGTTCAGGCGGCCGGGGCGCCGGAGGGGCCAGCAGAGTTCAGGCGGCCGGGGCCAGAGTGGCCAGCAGAGTTCAGGCGGCCAGCAGAGTTCAGGCGGCCAGGGGAGCCGGAAAAGCCAGCAGAGTTCAGGCGGCCGGGGGCACCGGAGGGGCCAGCAGAGTTCAGGCGGCCGGGGGGGCCAGAGTGGCCAGCAGAGTTCAGGCGGCCGGGGCCAGAGGGCCAGCAGAGTTCAGGCGGCCGGGGGCCGGAGTGGCCAGCAGAGTTCAGGCGGCCGGGGCGCCAGCAGAGTTCAGGCGGGGGGGCCAGAGTGGCCAGCAGAGTTCAGGCGGGCGGGGGCCTGAGTGGCCAGCAGAGTTCAGGCGGCCGGGGGCGCCGGAGGGGCCAGCAGAGTTCAGGCGGCTGGGGGCACCGGAGGGGCCAGCAGAGTTCAGGTGGCCGGGGTGGCCAACAGGGTTCAGGCGGCCGGGGCAGTTAACAGGGTTCAGGCGGCCGGGGTGGCACATCCAGCACAGAGTCCGCCGGAACTGGGACCACCGGAACACGATCCACCGGAACTGGGACCACCGGAACACGAGCCACCGGAACTGGGACCACCGGAACACGATCCACCGGCACAGGGACCACCGGAACACGATCCACCGGCACAGGGACCACCGGTACACGATCCACCGGCACAGGGACCACCGGAACACGATCCACCGGCACAGGGACCACCGGAACACGATCCACCGGCACAGGGACCACCGGAACACGATCCACCGGCACAGGAACCACCGGTACACGATCCACCGGCACAGGGACCACCGGGACAAGATCCACCGGAACTGGAAGGGCAGGGAGATGGGAATAGGAAGATTCCCATTCTGCTGAGTCCTCTGATGGTCGGATCGTTCTGTCACGTAACGTAAAACGAGTAACAGGGGCGAGGACTCAAGTGCAGTAGAAAGGGGATTTATTCATAAACCAAACATAAACTGAAAACAAAAACCCACGAGGGGGAAAAACACATAATATGAAATAACAAAACATAAACTCACACAAACCAACATCGATCACGGGGAACTGGGAGACGTAGACAATACATTGATCTGACAAGGACTGCAAACACACAGGAACTTATAAAGGGGAGAAATCATGCAGGGAATGAGGCAAACACAGGTGGGGCAAATTAAACCAATAACGAGATAACAAGGGGGTGGGATCTAACAATGACAGAGGCACATGGCCACACTAACAAAACCCACATGTGCACACAAGACAGGACAGGCATGTGACACTTTTGAACCAGAAACAGCGGCAGAAGCGCCTGACCTGGGCTACAGAGAAGCAGCACTGGACTGTCGCTCAAATTTTGCATGTCATTTTGAAATCAAGGTGCCAGAGTCTGGAGGAAGACTGGGGAGAAGGAAATGCCAAAATGCCTGAAGTCCAGTGTCAAGTACCCACAGTCAGTGATGGTCTGGGGTGCCATGTCAGCTGCTGGTGTTGGTCCACTGTGTTTTATCAAGGGCAGGGTCAATGCTGCTAGCTATCAGGAGATTTTGGAGCACTTCATGCTTCCATCTGCTGAAAAGCTTTATGGAGATGAAGATTTCGTTTTTCAGCACGACCTGGCACCTGCTCACAGTGCCAAAACCACTGGTAAATGGTTTACTGACCATGGTATTACTGTGCTCAATTGGCCTGCCAACTCTCCTGACCTGAACCCCATAGAGAATCTGTGGGATATTGTGAAGAGAAAGTTGAGAGACGCAAGACCCAACACTCTGGATGAGCTTAAGGCCGCTATCGAAGCATCCTGGGCCTCCATAACACCTCAGCAGTGCCACAGGCTGATTGCCTCCATGCCACGCCGCACTGAAGCAGTCATTTCTGCAAAAGGATTCCCCACCAAGTATTGAGTGCATAACTAAACATAATTATTTGAAGGTTGACTTTTTTTGTATTAAAAACACTTTTCTTTTATTGGTTGGATGAAATATGCTAATTTTTTGAGAATTTTGGGTTTTCATGAGCTGTATGCCAAAATCATCAGTATTAAAACAACAAAAGACCTGAAATATTTCAGTTGGTGTGCAATGAATATAAAATATCTGAAATTTTAATTTTATCATTACATTATGGAAAATAATGAACTTTTATCACAATATGCACATTTTTTTAGAAGGACCTGTATATATCTAAAACATCTTTTTAAAAACAAAAGCAGCGTTGTCATATTTATAGCATAAATACCAAAAATCTGCATATTTCTGACCTTTTATTTAGCTCACTCTCAGATTTGATTGTATAGAAAGAAGCAGCATGAACGTTCTGCTAAACATGTCCTTATTCACATCAGTAACATCACCACAGTGATCAAAAGCTCTTGTAAATGCAACACACACTCTCTTGTCTTCACTTCTCCATCTTTCCACATTTTAAAAGCAAACAGGATTAGATGTGGGCCAAAGGAGTGTTTTAGTGAAAAGAGGGGCATCTCTGAGAAACGCTCACTGTTGAGTCCAGCATGTCGAGGCACGGGTCCTGTCTCTTCCTGTTCGCTCTGACTCACGTTCCCACAAACCGACACAGAGAAACACTCGCTCCTTTCACTGGATATGAAAACAGCGCTTTGTGGATTAAGCATTGAGCAAATATAAAGTCACCACGTCTTTTGGGAGCGTTCGTAATCACAATGAGCTGGAATCCGAGGCTTCTGCCTTTGATGGTTTGGCATGGACCTTCCAACCCGAGACGCAGGGGATGTTTGGATTGTGTGGGAGACTATGAGGAGTTTTGGGTAAATATTTGGAACTCTTTTCATACCGAGACAAGCATCGCTGGACTAGTCCAGACTGGGACGCTTTATGAAAGGGACGTACATTATCCACGGTGCAACCAGGAAACGTTTGAGATGAAGTCCCTTTATATCTGCTACTGGTGCCAAAACAGCACTTACACTAAACCTTCATGCCTGCAGAGGATATGAAGCATGTGCTCGGAAACTGCCACTGAAGGGCGAACTGTCCCCAGCGTCAGAATCCGTGACGTAACATTTGCATTTGATTGATCTGAGATGCAAATAGAGGAAGTTCAAATGGAACATCTCAGTCACGAGAGTTCAGTGTACATTGTGGGGTTCATAGTCAAATAGAGTTAGTAATAGTAATAAAATAATAATATAATAAAAATGAATAAAATCGCAAAATAAAATGAATTAAAAATGGCAAAATACACAACTAAATTACTAAAAGTAAAACCATTAAAAATGTTATTTACAACAACAAAAAAATCATTTAATTTTTTCATGTAATGTACTAAAATAAAAATTATTTAAAAATTAGACATTCAAAAATACTATTAAAACTTCCAAATTTGAATAACATTTTAATAAAAACTATATACAGTATATATAGAAAGGTGAGAAATCAGCCCAGAACTACATGGGAGGAGCTGGTCAATGACCTGAAAAGAGCTGGGACCACCGTTTCCAAGGTTAATGTTGGTAATAAACTAAGACGTCATGGTTTGAAATCATGCATGGCACGGAAAGTTCCCCTGCTTAAACCAGCACATGTCCAGGCCTGTCTTAAGTTTGCCAATGACCATTTGGATGATCCAGAGGAGTCATGGGAGAAAGTCATGTGGTCAGATGAGACCAAAATATAACTTTTTGGTCATAATTCCACTAAACGTGTTTGGAGGAAGAAGAATGATGAGTACCATCCCAAGAACACCATCCCTACTGTTAAGCATGGGGTGGTAGCATCATGCTTTGGGGGTGTTTTTCTGCACATGGGACAGGGCGACTGCACTGTATTAAGGAGAGGATGACCGGGGCCATGTATTGCGAGATTTTGGGGAACAACCTCCTTCCCTCAGTTAAAGCATTGAAGATGGGTCGAGGCTGGGTCTTCCAACATGACAATGACCCGAAGCACACAGCCAGGATAACCAAGGAGTGGCTCTGTAAGAAACATATCAAGGTTCTGGCGTGGCCTAGCCAGTCTACAGACTTAAACCCAATAGAGAATATTTGGAGGGAGCTCAAACTCCGTGTTTCTCAGCGACAGGCCAGAAACCTGACTGATCTAGAGAAGATCTGTGTGGAGGAGTGGGCCAGAATCCCTCCTGCAGTGTGTGCAAACCTGGTGAAAAACTACAGGAAATGTTTGACCTCTGTAATGGCAAACAAAGGCAACTGTACCAAATATTAACATTGATTTTCTCAGATGTTCAAATACTTATTTGCAGCTGTATCATACAAATATATAGTTAAAAAATCATACATTGTGATTTTTGGGAATTTTTTTTTTAGATTATGTGTCTCACAGTGGACATGCACCTACGATGACAATTTCAGACCCCTCCATGATTTCTAAGTGGGAGAACTTGCAAAATAGCAGGGTGTTCAAATACTTATTTTCCTCAATGTATATATGTAAATATTCATCTAGTTGCCAAGATTATAGATAATATTCCTCATTATGTAGTAAAATAACAAAAACTGAATGAATAAATAAATAAATAAATAAATAAAATGGCAAAATACACGACTAAAACCATAAAAAAATTATTACTTGAAATCCATTTCTCATTTTCATTTAAAGTACTAAAATAAATGAAAGTGAAATAAAAATAATCAAAAACTATATAGACATATTCAAAAAATAAAACCAATAAAAATGACTAAAACTAAAATGTTAATACGATCTGTGACAGCGTCTCAGTGAGCTGCGCTGTTGGGAAACACACTATGATGTAAACAGTGAAATGATGTGTGTTCTGTGAGTGTACACAAAAACTAAACATCACAACCATCAGACAACCAAAACCCCTCAATTTACCCTGGTCTTATGTGTATTTATACCGCCGGCTCACGGAGAGACAATCCAGAGCGACTGTAATAGAGCGTTTTGTTTCCATTAAAGTCCTTCAGATGTTCACTAAACAAAGTTGGATCCACAGCAGTAATCCATCGAGGCGAATGTTGTTACCAAGGAAAAGACATAAACAGCCGCTGAAGGCAGAGAATGAAGAAGGACTGTGTGCGGTTTGCTTGAGACAGGTTATTTACTCTGATTAACTTGAGACTGTCTGGCTGTGTGTTGATTGGTGCAGACGGCGTGACGTTCAGGGTGTGGCGGCCACATGCAGCACCAAATTAAACCCTGGAAATCTCTTTAGCTCTCCTCTTAACCTAGTGAGCTGCCTACCTAGGCAACATTTCCAGACATCACAGCCACACTGCCAAACCTTGATTGGGACAAAATGAAAGGCAGCACCACATGATGTAGCCTTATTGGATAAGCCAATCCTAGAATATGTTGTGACAAAATTGCCGAACTGGAGTCGAAGTTATTCAGTATGGAATGTATCAGAGAGAGAAAAAGACAAAAGACATTAGCTCTATTTTGATTAGCATGTTGCCAATATTGGCACAGAAGTTGTGCTCAATTCAGATTTGAGAATGGCTTTAATTTAATTTAATTATAGATGGATAGATGGATGGATATAGATAACGATGGATGATGGATTAATAAATGGAACAACAGAACGATGGATGGATAGTACAATAGAACAATATATGGATGATGGATGGATGGATGACTGGATGGATGATGGAACAATATAACAATGGATGGACGGATAGAACAATCGAACAATAGAATGATGGATGATGTATAGAAAAATAGAACGATGGATGGATGAATGGATGGAACAATAGAATGATGGAAGGATGGATGGAACAATAAAACAATAAAATGATGGATGGATGGAACAATAGTACAATGGAGGAATGGATGGATGAAAGGATGGAACGAACAATCGAACAATAGAATGATGGATGGATTAATGGACGGAACAATAGAACAAAGGATGAAAGGATGGAACGAACAATCGAACAATAGAATGATGGATGGATTAATGGACGAAACAATAGAACAAAGGATGAATGGATGGAATGAACAATCGAACAATAGAATGATGGATGATGGATGAAACAATAGAATGATGGATGAATGGATGGAATGAACAATCGAACAATAGAATGATGGATGGATTAATGGACGGAACAATAGAACAAAGGATGAATGGATGGATGAAACAATAGAACAATAGATGAATGGATGGAATGAACAATCGAACAATAGAACGATGGATGATGGATGGAACAATAGAATAATGGATTTATGGAATGAACAATTAAACAATAGAATGATGGATGGATAGAACAATAGAACTATGGATGGATGAATGGATGGAACAATAGAATGATGGAAGGATGGATGGAACAATAAAAATGGATGAATGGATGGACGAATGGATGGACGAATGGATGGAACAATGGATGGATGGATGGAACAATAGAACAATGGATGAATGGAAGGAACAATGGATGGATGGATGGAACAATAAAACAATAGATGATGGATGGATAGAATGAACAATCGAACAATAGAATGATGGATGGATTGATGGATGGGACAATAGAACAATGGATGATGGATGGATGGATGAATAGATGGAACAATACAATGATGGATGGATGGATGGAACAATAAAACAATAGAATGATGGATGATGTAACTGACAATCGTACAATAGAAGGATGGATGGAAGGATGGAATGATGGAACGATAGAACAATGGATGGATGGATGGAACAATGGATGGATGGATGGATGGAACGATAGAACGATGGATGGATGGATGGAACAATGGATGGATGGATGGAACAATAGAACAATGGATGGATGAATGGAACAATGAATGGATGGATGGAACAATGGATGGATGGAACAATAGAACAATATATGGATGGATGGAACAATAGAACGATGGATGGATGGAAAAATTGATGGATGGAACAATAGAACAATGGATGGATGGATGGAACAATAGAACAATAGATGAATGGATGGAATGAACAATCGAACAATAGAACGATGGATGATGGATGGAACAATAGAATGATGGATGTATGGAATGAACAATTAAACAATAGAATGATGGATGGATAGAACAATAGAACTATGGATGGATGAATGGATGGAACAATAGAATGATGGAAGGATGGATGGAACAATAAAAATGGATGAATGGATGGACGAATGGATGGATGGAACAATAAAACAATAGATGATGGATGGATAGAATGAACAATAGAATGATGGATGGATTGATGGATGGAACAATAGAACAATGGATGGATGGATGGAACAATAGAACAATAGATGAATGGATGGAATGAACAATCGAACAATAGAACAATGGATGATGGATGTATGGAATGAACAATTAAACAATAGAATGATGGATGGATAGAACAATAGAACTATGGATGGATGAATGGATGGAACAATAGAATGATGGAAGGATGGATGGAACAATAAAAATGGATGAATGGATGGACGAATGGATGGAACAATAGAATGATGGAAGGATGGATGGAACAATAAAAATGGATGAATGGATGGACGAATGGATGGAACAATGGATGGATGGATGGATGGAACAATAAAACAATAGATGATGGATGGATAGAATGAACAATAGAATGATGGATGGATTGATGGATGGACAATAGAACAATGGATGATGGATGGATGGATGAATAGATGGAACAATACAATGATGGATGGATGGATGGAACAATAAAACAATAGAATGATGGATGATGTAACTGACAATCGTACAATAGAAGGATGGATGGAGGGATGGAAGGATGGAACGATAGAACGATGGATGGATGGATGGAACAATGGATGGATGGATGGAACAATAGAACAATGGATGGATGGATGGAACAATGAATGGATGGATGGAACAATGGATAGATGGAACAATAGAACAATATATGGATGGATGGAACAATAGAACGGTGGATGGATGGAAAAATTGATGGATGGAACAATAGAACAATGGATGGATGGATGGAACAATAGAACAATAGATGAATGGATGAAATGAACAATCGAACTATAGAACGATGGATGATGGATGGAACAATAGAATGATGGATGTATGGAATGAACAATTAAACAATAGAATGATGAATGGATAGAACAATAGAACTATGGATGGATGAATGGATGGAACAATAGAATGATGGAAGGATGGATGGAACAATAAAAATGGATGAATGGATGGACGAATGGATGGATGGAACAATAGAACAATGGATGGATGGATGGAACAATAGAACAATAGAATGATGGATGATGGATGGAACAATAGAATGATGGATGTATGGAATGAACAATTAAACAATAGAATGATGGATGGATAGAACAATAGAACTATGGATGGATGAATGGATGGAACAATAGAATGATGGAAGGATGGATGGAACAATAAAAATGGATGAATGGATGGACGGACGAATGGATGGAACAATGGATGGATGGATGGATGGAACAATAAACCAATAGATGATGGATGGATAGAATGAACAATAGAATGATGGATGGATTGATGGATGGGACAATAGAACAATGGATGATGGATGGATGGATGGATGAATAGATGGAACAATACAATGATGGATGGATGGATGGAACAATAAAACAATAGAATGATGGATGATGTAACTGACAATCGTACAATAGAAGGATGGATGGAAGGATGGAACGATAGAACAATGGATGGATGGATGGAACAATGGATGGATGGATGGAACAATGGAACAATGGATGGATGGATGGATGGAACAATAAAACAATAGATGATGGATGGATAGAATGAACAATGGATGATGGATGGATGGATGAATAGATGGAACAATACAATGATGGATGGATGGATGGAACAATAAAACAATAGAATGATGTAACTGACAATCGTACAATAGAAGGATGGATGGAAGGATGGAAGGATGGAACGATAGAACGATGGATGGATGGATGGAACAATGGATGGATGGATGGAACAATAGAACAATGGATGGATGGAACAATTGATGAATGGAACAATGGATGAATGGAACAATGGATGGATGGATGGATGGAACAATAGAACAATGGATGGATGGAACAATTGATGAATGGAACAATGGATGAATGGAACAATGGATGGATGGATGGATGGAACAATAGAACAATGGATGGATGGATGGATGGAACAATGGATGGATGGAACAATGGATGGATGGAACAATAGAACAATGGATGGATGGACAGAATGATAGATAGATAGATGGATGGACGGATTCTTCAGTGTGAAGCAGTGAGAGTTTGGAACAGAAGTTCTGAGGTTTTCTGTATGTGACAGTCACATCTGACGCCTCTCACGTCCAGCGCCAGAGTCCCACGGAAACGGCCCAGAGATGCCTTCCAAACCCCCGTCCCTCCTGCTGATGTGTCCTGCACCTTCCCTGCTTTCACAGACTCATGATGAACTCACTCTTTTCATCTCAGGCCCGCTGTGAAGACGTCCAGCTAATATTAGCTCCATAAACAACGTCTGTGCCACGAGTACATGAGTCTCTGTGGGTGCCAACAATCTGCCTGGCACACGGGACGAGAGCGGGAGGGAGAACAGGGCGAGAATGATGCTAACCCTCTGGCCCATTTCACATACTCACACCACAAAGCCCCATCCAGACCACTTATGAAAACCAAAGTCAGAAACATACCTACAGTACGCAAATGGAGACATACTGTAAGTGTAAAGTTATAAATACTTCACTTTTGCAATAACAAAGTGCTTAGAGTTTCATAACTAAGTTGTAGATCTGCACAATTCTGGATCAATTGAGTATCACCTATTTTTGGTTTAAAATAGAGATCACAATTCGTCCATTATTATAGAATAGACAACTAAACAAAATGACATTATTTACTAGAGCTTTTTTTTTTTTTTTAACATACAGACATACAAACCACAATAGTGCAGTAATTGACAATTGAGTAATTACATAATTCTAGAAGTGAAATAAAAGTGTGTAAATGTATAGGCGTGTGTGGGTGAGTGTAGGTGTGAGTGTGGGTGTGTGTGTGTATTCATAAGCAAAATTACCCATTTACTATTCATTATATTATCACTACCATCACTTCTTCTCACCATCGTACCGTCATCATTGTATTAATCAGTGTCCCTTTTTTTTTTTTTTCCTATGTAATATTTATCATTGTCACCACTTTCAATGGATCAATTAATGTCACATAGTATGATAATAATATAAGATAACCCTCCCCCCACATCTTTTTAGTTTTTTTTTTTTTTTTTTTTTATGTTGTGTGTAGTGTCTAAGGTGCATTAAATGCCTGAGTGTTTATGAGGTTTTTCAATGTATATATACATACATAGACACATTTCTCTTCTACATTGTGATGCATTAAAAACACATGAAAAGATTAGGGGGAAAATTAGAAATAATCAATTGATTTAACTATAGTAGTAGTGGTGACAATGAAAACCAGGTTTGAAGTTCCAAAACAGCAATAATAATAATTGATGATGATGATGATGATGACAATGATGAGAGCAAATACAACAACGAAAACAACAACAATAATAAAAATAATAATAAATAATAGCAACCATAACAATAAGAATAATGAAACAATGAAACAATAATGACAATAATAAGAACTATGCAGTAATATCCGTGGGTTGATTAAGAGGTGGGAGGAGTCGGAGTTAAGGAGAGAGAAGGGATTCAAAGTTGTAAGAGGTCAGAAAGTGTTGGATGGCAGAGGTCGCTTTCAGATGAGTAATTATAGGGTAGAGATGTGTATTCCATTGTAATGAAGTCGCTGAGAAGATTTTTCCAGTGGTTAAGTCCAGCTTTTTATTAGGGATGCACAATATGAAAAATGTTACTGATAACTGTGGAAGAAATACATTTTTACTAGGCCTCGGCTGTGTACCAGAAAATTAAGGTCTGTCGCCCATCAAAAACACCAAAGCATGGGAAACAAGAGAAGTTATATTGGTTGTATGGAAAACTGGTGTGAAGCGCTGGGAAACTGTCATGAAAGTGTTAAATAAGAGCTTTTTTTAAAAATCAGAAAGCCTGTCATTTTCCACTAATAAATAGGATACGTGACAAAGTTTGCGTATAATTGTGGCAAAAAACTGTAAGGTGGAGCTAAAAAGAAAAGATAACGCTAACTGGATGAAGAACGATAAGAAAAGAGTATAAGAAGTTTTACCATGAAAGAGTCAGATGAACAGCTGCATCTCACTTTGTTGTTCTTACAATAAAGTTTACTTTTCCTGGGACCTGAAACTTCGACTCTGAGAGATTTTCTTTGACATATTGAAGACAATTGAGACTTAACGATATAACTGATAATTAATCATTCACATGGCCGATACCGATAACCACTAAATTCATATTTTTATATTATAGTTTCCATATAATCTGCAGTTCATGCACCCAGGAGAATAGAACATCTAAGATGCACTGATGAAACTCATTAACTATAATGGCAAACATCAGTCCTGACTCTTTAAATGTTTGTATTTTTTGTGTAAGGCACACAATACTGACAGAAAGGGTTTAACAGAACTATGGTTTATCTGCACTTAACAACTCATTAACAACACATTTATACTCAAGTATGTCATGCATAAAAATGCATCTATTAACCTTTAGTGCATGAGGATGAGGAATTTCAAATGCCTGCTGAATGGGGACATCGACGCTCCGCGTTACTCCGGCTTCACACCGCACGCGATAGCAGTTCGTATGGAGAGCGGCCCGTTGTGCAGTTTGTCTCGCGCAGCTGAACCGCGCTTGAGTAATGCAAATACAGACGAGTATCGTCCATTCTGACACTTTTGCAGTGTTCTCCTCCGACCCCTCTCTGTCTCATGCTTTGATTTGTGACGGGCAGCATTATCTGCTGCAAATGCAACCGTGTACCCCTCTGTCCCAAACACACATGCATATAACATGCTGTATAGAGGTCGCTTACATAATAAAAGTAACCTTAAAGTTAAGATAAGCCTCTAGTTTTAATCATTTAAACGGCCCTTTGAAGTTTGAGCCAAAACTTCTGGCAGTGATGTGTTTTCATGTGTTTTATTTTATTTTTCCACAGCGCTGGATGTCATATGGTGCTTGTGAAACACACGGAACACTTCACTGCATGATTTCAAGGTGAAATTTGGTATTTGTCATGTTAATCAGGTCAGTTTAGCGCTAGTAGCTGCTGCTTCATACTCCTTTAATACAGCTTCGCCGCGATGTAACCTTTCAAGTGAGATTTGTTGTGTTAAAACTTGATGCCTTTTTCCTTCTCTCGGAATCCTTGCTGAACATGCTTTGCAAATAGCAATGGCATTGTCCTCCACTGGCACGGTGAAAAACTTCCAGACCGACAAAAACATGTTCACAGATGATGATGTAATGTGCGCCACAGTCACTTGCACTCGGAAAGCAGACGAATCTCGGGTAAATCAGACGGATTGACTGACGTACCAGCAAGAGTACTTTATCGGATCTAGTTATCGGATTTCTTTTATTTATCGGAGCAATAATAATTACATAATTTTCACCCATATCGCCCGATAATTTATCTGTCCGATAAATATCGTGCATCCCTACTTTTATTAAAATCGGGTTGAATGAATGATTCAATGACTCACTCATAAACACTTCACTTGTTTAATTACTGGAAGAATCAGCGTTTTTGAACAAATATCTTGAGTGAATGATTCAATGACTCACTCATAAAGGCTTCACTTGTTTCATTACTGGATGAATCAGTGTTTTTGAACGAATCTCTTGAATGAATGATTCAATGACTCACTCTTAAACACTTCACTTGTTTCATTACTGGACGAATCAGCAATTTTGAACGAATCTCTTGAATGAATGATTTAATGACTCACTCATAAACACTTCACTTGTTTCATTACTGGAAGAATCAGCGTTTTTGAACAAATCTCTTGAGTGAATGATTCAATGTCTCACTCATAAAGGCTTCACTTGTTTCATTACTGGATGAATCAGTGTTTTTGAACAAATCTCTTGAATGAATGATTCAATGACTCACTCATAAACACTTCACTTGTTTAATTACTGGAAGAATCAGCGTTTTTGAACAAATCTCTTGAGTGAATGATTCAATGACTCACTCATAAAGGCTTCACTTGTTTCATTACTGGATGAATCAGTGTTTTTGAACGAATCTCTTGAATGAATCATTCAATGACTCACTCTTAAACACTTCACTTGTTTCATTACTGGACGAATCAGCAATTTTGAACGAATCTCTTGAATGAATGATTCAATGACTCACTCATAAAGGCTTCACTTGTTTCATTACTGGATGAATCAGTGTTTTTGAACGAATCTCTTGAATGAATGATTCAATGACTCACTCATAAAGAATTCACTTGTTTCATTACTGGATGAATTATAGTTTTTAAATGAATCTCTTGAATGAATGATTTAATGACTCACTCATAAACACTTCACTTGTTTCATTACTGGAAGAATCAGCGTTTTTGAACAAATCTCTTGAGTGAATGATTCAATGTCTCACTCATAAAGGCTTCACTTGTTTCATTACTGGATGAATCAGTGTTTTTGAACAAATCTCTTGAATGAATGATTCAATGACTCACTCATAAACACTTCACTTGTTTAATTACTGGAAGAATCAGCGTTTTTGAACAAATCTCTTGAGTGAATGATTCAATGACTCACTCATAAAGGCTTCACTTGTTTCATTACTGGATGAATCAGTGTTTTTGAACGAATCTCTTGAATGAATCATTCAATGACTCACTCTTAAACACTTCACTTGTTTCATTACTGGACGAATCAGCAATTTTGAACGAATCTCTTGAATGAATGATTCAATGACTCACTCATAAAGGCTTCACTTGTTTCATTACTGGATGAATCAGTGTTTTTGAACGAATCTCTTGAATGAATGATTCAATGACTCACTCATAAAGAATTCACTTGTTTCATTACTGGATGAATTATAGTTTTTAAATGAATCTTTTGAAAGAATAATTCAATGACAAATACATTTTTTGACAGTTACTTGTCACCACTGGTGTAACAACGTAATTGATACAATCTTTATTTGAAGCATCAAGTTACTTTCAAAAGGTAATTTTCTCTATTTTGATACCTCTGTGATAATTTGAATAAATTGTGATACTGCGTGGTTGATTTACATCAGTGTTGCTATGTGTTAACTGAAACTAAAACTGTTACACAGCCAATCGCAACAGAGCTCATTTATATATATATATATAGTACAAGATTTAAGAAACCTGGAAAAACAAGTGAAATTAAACCGCAACCAATTCATCTAGAGCCAGAGTGCTCGTGTGTGTGTGTGTGTGTGTTTGTGTGTGTGTTTTCCCATCGGTCTTACTTTATCCAGCAGCGGTTGGCACTGTGGCACATTGCTCTCTGGACTCTCCAGCTTGACGATGCTGATGAAATCGTCTTCCTGGCGCTCATCTTCACTGGTGTTACACAGAGACAACGGGTGAGACTGTAGAGAAACAGAGACAACCATTAACTACTGTGATCTCGGCATCCTCTTAGAAATGTATTTCTGACAAGATATGAATAACTGTGGTGTCAGATATAACACTTCTCATTTAAACTAATTTAATTAGACTTTTACCGAATACTATTTTTCTCAAACAGTTGATCATGGCACTAGCAATGCCAGGTCATGGGTTTGCTTCCCAGGGAATGCAAGCACTGATATAAAACTTAAACCTTGAATGCAATGGATAAAAAAATCTGCCAAATGCATAAATGTAAATTCAGACACATTTAAAGACTCTCCCCTGATAAACTCAATGGACTCAGATGAAGTCACTCTTCCAAATGGAAAGCATCAGCAGTGCATTCAAATGACACACATGCAGCAAAAACTTCAGCGTACAGCGGCTCTCTGATGTTCAAGAGGCAACTTCCTGTTCCTAGCATGTGGGCGCGCATTTGACTAATAGTTCACTTATCAATGAAGACCAAAAGGCACACTGATGACAGAGAGAAAGAGAGAGAGAAAGAGAGAGAGAGAGAGAGTTCAAACATTTTTTGCATATTCACTATATATGCACAACTGTAGACCCAACCCAATGTCCGTTTCTTGCAATATGCTGTATTTTTTTGATTGCATGCAATGGTCAGTAAACAAATACATGTAAACAAACAGAGTTTCATCAAGACTCTGCGTCTCCCACAGCCGTCTCGGCACACCAGAGCACAAGAGAAAAAGCACATATGTAACCATTATGAGGGTGAAAAGGTGTAACATTCACATAAATTCGCCTGGAACTGAAACTTCAAAACATAGTTCACACGGCGTTAATAGTAACGGGAAAACACAGCTAAATATTTTATTTAAAAAAAATTAAATATGTATTATATACACCGATCAGGCATAACATTATGACCGGTGAAGTGAATAACACTGATGATCTCTTCATCACGGCTCCTGTTAGTGGGTGGGATATATTAGGCAGCAAGTGAACATTTTGTCCTCAATGTTGATGTGTTAGAAGCAGGAAAAATGGGCAAGCGTAAGGATTTGAGCGAGTTTGACAAGGGCTAAATTGTGATGGCTAGACGACTGGGTCAGAGCATCTCCAAAACTGCAGCTCTTGTGGGGTGTTCCCGGTCTGCAGTGGTCAGGATCTATCAAAAGTGCTCCAAGGAAGGAACAGTGGAGAAATGGCCACAGGGTCATGGGCGGCTCAGGCTCATTGATGCACGTGTGGAGCGAAGGCTGGGCCGTGTGGTCCGATCAAACAGACGAGCTACTGGATCTCAAACTGCTCAAGAAGTTAATGCTGGTTCTGATAGAAAGGTGTCAGAATACACAGAGCATCGCAGTTTGTTGTGTATGGGACAGCACACCTTCAGGGGTCTAATGGAGTCCATGCCTCGACGGGTCAGGGCTGTTTTGGCAGCAAAAAGGGGACCAACACAATATTAGGGACGCCTGATCGGAGTATATGAGTAGTTATGATGTGTTAGTATGTCCTAAAACTGGTACTGTCTTGTTACAAACTCAGAAGTGTGTACTCCACCATAACCAGTGTGTTGTGAAAGTATGCAAACTGGGACATAAACATGGATGCACTGGGACCCTTCCCCGAAAAAACCTCCAGCAGTGGGAAGATTCCCGTGGGACTCACTGGCTGGCCGTGACCCACCTCACCCAGCTCAGCGTCCCCTCATCCCACTCAACCGAGCGGAAATCCCAACGTGAAACTGAGCCAGACGGCAGGAGCGTGACATCAGCACCTGGCACATCAGCAGAGAGACACTGATGTCATCCGTGCAGAAGGGCTGGTGCGTGTCAATCAAAACCAGAGACGACGGAAAGAGTGAGAAAAACAGAGGAGTGCAGGAGAACCGTGGCAATGACAGGAACCCTACAGTACAGAATCACGCTCAATTGAAACAAAAAGCAAAAGAGGAAAACTGTTAAATAACGGTTGGATTCAGTCGGTAGCCTCTGTAATCCCACAAACCTCCTCTCTAAAAGAGTCCTCATCAATTCTCCTTCTGGAGCCACCATTTGCCGTCTCGCATAAAGCTAATCATTATCTCCGGCCAGCGAACGCCAGCTCTGTTTACCATCAAGAGACCGGCGAACACAGTCTATCATCTCCACTAGGTATTTTTATCTCACAAAGGGGCAGAAGTCTAAAAACAACATCGGTTCCGACCCCAAAAGACATCTTCATTTGGTTTTTTGAAAAAACGGTGGCACACACAAACAGATTATTGACAATAGTCCGAGCCGCCCGTAGCGTCTGTCTAAACCGCAAACCGGGTTGGGATGAGACGTCCCTTCTATGGCTTTGTAGTGGCACATAACGACATTCCAGTGTCATCTCGACCACAGACAGACGGCTAAAAATACACAGATCGAACGGCCTTGAAAACAAACACAGGGAGGAGAGATAATAAAGAGCTGCTGTGGTGAGAAACTTATTTTCTCTTTTCTTCCTCTGCCAGTTACGCAGAGTGTTTATGTTGTGCCGAGCTTGAGTCACTTTACACTGTTCTGTTAAGCTTAAGTCCATCCATTGTTCTATTTATTGTTCCATCTATCTATCTTCTATCCATCTAATTCTGCATCTATCTATCTATCTATCTATCTATCTATCTATCTATCTATCTATCTATCTATCTATCTATCTATCTATCTATCTATCTATCTATCTATCTATCTATCTATCTATCTATCTATCTATCTATCTATCTATCTATCTATCAATCAGTGGTGTAAATCACGCCGCGACACGTCTGTCTGCCAATCCTATAGACGAGTCTGGGTTTGGCGGTTGCCATGAGAACGGGACTTGCCTGACTGCATTGTGCCAAGTGTAAAGTTTGGTGGAGGGGGGATTATGGGGTGGGGTTGTTTTTCAGGGGTTGGGCTTGGCCCCTTAGTTCCACTGAAAGGAACTCTTAATGTGTCACCAAGACATTTTGGACAATTTCATGCTCCCAACTTTGTGGGATCAGTTTGGGGACGGCCCCTTCCTGTCCCAACATGACTGCGCTCCAGTGCACAAAGCGTCGCTCCATAAAGACATGGATGAGCGAGTTTGGTGTGGAGGAACTGGACTGGCCTGCACAGAGTCCTGACCTCATCCCGATAGAACACCTTTGGGATGAATTAGAGCGGAGACTGCGAGCCAGGCCTTCTCGTCCAACATCAGTGCCTGACCTCACAAATGCGCTTCTAGAAGAATGGTCCAATATTCCCATAAACACACTCCTAAACCTTGTGGAAAGCCTTCCCAGAAGAGTTGAAGCTGTTAGAGCTGCAAAGGGTGGACCAACTCCATATTAAACCCGACGGATTAAGAATGGGATGGCATTAAAGTTCATGTAAAGGCAGGCACATTAAAACTTTTGGCAATATAGTGTATTTAATGTAAATTTAATTGTGTTTCCTATCTCTATAAGAACTCTTCAATTTCCTCACAGTTTCTAACTTTTAAAGAAATATTACAGGTTGCCTATCAACAGTGTCTGCGACATGCTCATGATTACAAGAGGAAAACCAATAAGACTCATGAAAACATCATATCAAAAGCACAGCTATTCTACAGTATTCATCCCAAATCAAACAATAACTCTGTACCGTGTTTATCAGAGATTATAATGCATGCACACATGTTGTGCTGGTTTCTTTTGTGCATGTGTTTGGGTATCGATGCATTCATACACAGATGCAGAGAATACATAGACTTCCGGTGTAGTGTTTACAATATGAACCATGAAGAACATCTGTTCAAGGGCTCAGACAGAGAGAGAGAGAGAGAGAGAGAGAGAGAGAGAGAGAGAGAGAGAGAGAGAGAGAGAGAGAGAGAGAGAGAGAGAGAGAGAGAGAGAGAGATAGAGAGGGAGAGAGAGAGAGGGAGAGAGAGAGAGAGAGAGAGAGAGAGAGAGGAGAGAGAGAGAGAGAGAGAGAGAGAGAGAGAGAGGGAGAGAGAGAGAGAGAGAGAGAGAGAGAGAGAGAGAGAGAGGGAGAGAGAGAGAGAGAGAGAGAGAGAGAGAGAGAGAGAGAGAGAGAGAGAGAGAGAGAGAGAGAGAGAGAGAGAGAGAGAGAGAGAGAGAGAGAGAGAGAGAGAGAGAGAGAGAGGGAGAGAGAGAGAGAGAGAGAGAGAGAGAGAGAGAGAGAGAGAGAGAGAGAGGGAGAGAGAGAGAGGGAGAGAGAGAGAGAGAGAGAGAGAGAGAGAGAGAGAGAGAGAGAGAGAGAGAGAGAGAGAGAGAGAGAGAGAGAGAGAGAGAGAGAGAGAGAGAGAGAGAGAGAGAGAGAGAGAGAGAGAGAGAGAGAGAGAGAGCTTTTGCAGATGGTCGTCTGCCATATGAATTAAAGAGAAATCACAAGAAAGTCAAACATCTACAGTTGTATGGTGAAACACAAGAAAATGTCAGCCGGTTTGATGAGTGCTAATCACAATGTCCAAGAAGTAGTGAACTATTGGATATAAACATTTAAGGGACGAACTCAATAGCCAATGCCCTAAAGACCAGGAAATGGTTTGACAAACTGTTTTCAGACCAGTCTAGTCTCATCTCTTTAACCTGGCCTACACAACAGATTATCACATTTATATAACTACAGATCCATTAAAGGATTGTGTGATGCTGCATAAA
>CM040916.1:52324730-52359730 GCA_023029165.1 Gobiocypris rarus
CCCTAGCAACACCCCAGCAACCACCCTGAACACCATCACAATAACACATAAAACACTCAAAACACCCTAGCAACACCCAAGCAACCACCCTGAACACCATCACAATAACACATAAAACACTCAAAACACCCCAACAACCACCCTGAAACAACCACACGGTAATACATAAAACACTCTGAACACCATAGCAACACCCCAGCAACCACCCTGAAAAACCACACAGTAACACATAAAACACTCAAAACACCATAGCAACACCCCAACAACCACCCTGAAACAACCATACAGTAACACATAAAACACTCAAAACACCCTAGCAACACCCCAGCAACCACCCTGAACACCATCACAATAACACATAAAACACTCAAAACACCCTAGCAACACCCCAGCAACCACCCTGAACACCATCACAATAACACATAAAACACTCAAAACACCCTAGCAACACCCCAACAACCACCCTGAACACCATCACAATAACACATAAAACACTCAAAACACCCTAGCAACACCCCAGCAACCACCCTGAACACCATCACAATAACACATAAAACACTCAAAACACCCTAGCAACACCCCAGCAACCACCCTGAACACCATCACAATAACACATAAAACACTCAAAACACCCTAGCAACACCCCAGCAACCACCCTGAACACCATCACAATAACACATAAAACACCCCAGCAACCACCCTGAAACAACCACACAGTAATACATAAAACACTCTGAACACCCCAGCAACCACCCAGGACACAATCGCAACCACACATTAACACATTAAACACTCTGAACACCCTAGCTATATCCTAGCAACAACCCAGAACACCATAGCAACCACAAAGGTAACGTATCAAGCACTCTGAACACCCTTGCAACACCCCAGCAACCACCCAGAACACTATCGCAACCACACAGTAACACAATAAACACTCAGAATACCATAGCAACACCCCAGGAACCATGCAGAAAACCATAACAACCTCCCCACAACACATTAAACACTCAAAAACCCCTAGCTACACCCCAGCAACCACCCAGAACACCATAAAAACCACAAAATAACGCATACAAACTCTCTGAATGCCCTAGCTACATCCCAGCAACCACCCAGCACACCAAAGCAACCACCTATAACACAACAGAAATCAGAAAAAAGCAACACATCAGGTACTCTGAACACCCCAGCAACCACGCAGAACACAATAGCAACCACATAGTAACACAAACACTCTGAACACCCCAGAAATGCCTCAGCAACCACCCAGAACACCATAGCAACCATCTATAACACCACAGAAATCAGAAAAAAAGTAACACATCAAGTACTCTGAACACGCTAGCAACACCCGAGCAACCACCCAGAAAACAATAGCAACCACATAGTAACACATTAAACACTCTAAACACCAGAAATGACCCAGCAACCACCCAGAACACCATAGCAACAAACCAGTGAAACCACCCTGAAACAACCACACAGTAATACATAAAACACTCTGAACACCCCAGCAACCACCCAGGACACAAGCACAACCACACATTAACACATTAAACACTCAGAATACCCTAGCAACACCCCAGCAACCACCCAGAACATCATGGCAACCACAAACACATCAAGCACTCTGAACACCCTAGCAACCACCCAGTATTGAACAGCAACCACACAGTTAAACATTATGCACATAACACCCTAGTAACCACACCATCGCAACACATCAATGAGTCTGAACACCCTAGCAAAACCCCAACAACCACCCAGAACACCATAGCAACCAAAGTAACACATCAAGCACTCTGAACGCCCTAGCAACACCCCAGCAACCACCCAGTATAGCACAGCAACCACATGGTTAAACATTAAGCACTTACAACATCCTAGTAACACCCCAACAATCACTCAGAACACCCTAGCAACCACACATGAACACATTAAACACTATAAACACCCAAGGGACCACACAGAACACCATAGCAACTGAAAAGTAACATGTTAAACATCCCAGAAACAGCAGAGCAATGCCATTACCCCAACATCAATGATGTGTAAGATTAGACACTAGTACATTTACATTTATGCATTTGGCCTTTATCCAAAGCGACTTACATTGCATTCAAGGTACACATTTTTACATTTGTTTTGTCAGTTCTTGCTTTCCCTGGGAATCGAACCCATGACCTTGCTAGCGCCACACTCTACTGTTTGAGCTGCATGAAAGTATAAACGACTGGCTAAAATGTGTGTGTTGTGAGTCTGGCAGCAGCAGAAGTCTGTCATTTTCTAGTGTGTCAGCACATAACACGCATGTATTAGTCTCAAGACAGAAGATATAAACTCATTTTAACCATGTTTATGAGTATATGAGTCCCCATGGCAATATATGAAAGGGTTGTATTTCCCACTGAAGCTACTGCAAGTTATTTGGATTAAAAAGCTTTCTTTCTCAACTTTAAAGCATGTGACAGACTCACAGACAGCTGCAGCCGCGCTGGACACACACCAGCTTCAACAGGGCTTACATTTTCACAGCCTGGTGCCACCTCGCTCGAAAACAGGAGACACGGCGCCTCCCCTCCACCAGCAGACGGCCGGACGAGGGCAGAAAAACGCAAAGGAATAAGAGTATGAGGAAAAAATAAAAGGATCGCTCCATCTTCATTTGTGTCACGGGCCGCTCTGGCCGGCGTTCCGAAACCCCATCAGAGGCGGAGGGGAAAGTCATCAGCATGAAAATCCCCTCCGCACCCACAGCTCCACATCATTCCGCTTTAAAGTGTATTTTTGACATAATTACAGAAGAGGGTGAAGCGTCTTGAGTCATGCTCGAGCCCGGAACCATCGGCCTCTCCGGCTACAAACACATAAACACAGGCCTGCCTCCCTCCAACCATACCACCGCCTTCTTCTCCAGACGCTTGATGTTTTTCAACCCTCAGTTTCCCCTCTCTGAGTGATTGGGAAAGCAGCAATTTAACAGGTCTCCCGTTTGGGCTGCCGTCAAAATAAACAGTCTTAAATCAGGTCAGAAATGTCAAATCTGGTCAAATGAGCACCAAACTGAAAGTAAAAATGTCTTTGACTAGTAAAACAAAACTGGTTTAAATCATAACACGATGACAGTCTGACCCTCAATGTAACATCGCAAAGGCCTTTAGATTAGACAGACCAAATATGATTTTGATATGATTTAATCTCTATGAGGAGTTTGTTAAAGTATAACATCTGGCAATGGCAAAAACTGCACCAATTTATCAAAGAAAACTCAAAATATCTCACTTCCGCTTGGTTGTTCAGATTTAGCGCCCCATGTCTTTTTTGTAGGTATTGAGCTGTTAAATGCGTCTACTGAATTTTTATACTCATACATGAAACATAGCACAAATGACGCTTAATTGAAATTTTGTAGGTGGTGCTATCGAACCATTTTGCCATGCCTAATTCTGAAACCCATATCAGATGTACATTTTCACCACTTCTGATGCGTGTGCAAAGTTTCATGAGTTTTCATGTGTGTTTAGCCCTCAAAAATATAATTCATTTGGAAGAAGAGCAATTACAATAGAGTCCTCACACCTCAAGCCCGAAATATCTGACTTCCTGTTGGTCGGAGCTAATGACTATAAATTAGAAAGTTGTCTGGCTCAAAGAGAACAATATAAATACAGAGTTTGGTGACTGTAGATAAAACTACCCCCACTCTTGACAAAAGATGGCGCTACTGAGCTCCTCCACCACGCCCGTTTTTAAGTCTTTGGCCTTATCTACTGGACAGCATGTCTGATGTGTGTGTCGAGTTTCATGTAATTTGAAGCATTGTAAGAAAAGCATCAAAAAAGAATGTTATAGTTTGATGTGTCGCCATGGCAACATCTTTACATCTGTTATGTTTTGACATTATACTGATGAAGTTTGAAGTAAATCGGGTAAAAATAAGATGACAATTTCGAAGCATTTTGAAAGCGACGCACTTCCTGCTGCCATTTGGTGGCGCTATAACTTTGACTCATAATAGTCACATCCATGTGATCGGCCTTCTAAAACGAACACACCACTGAAGTTTCATCCTAATCACTCAATGTTTGCAGAATTTATAACACACTTCCTGTGTCCCTTTTCTTGCCATAAATTCGTCTCCTCGCCACGGCCAAACCTTTCGAGATATCAAAAATCTGCTCGCAATTTAGCATCCTCAATGTCTTGAACTCATGCCGACCGAGTTTAGCCCTGATCGGGTCAATCGCCTAGGAGGAGTATATCAAATTCCAGAGCATGCGTTTTCTGAACAACCCATAATAGCGGACTTCCTGTTGGGCTGTCGTAAAAAAAACTGGTTTAAATCATAACACGATGAAAGTCTGACCCTCACAAATAGTGACACAATGGTACCGTAAATCCACAGAACAAAAATCATGATGTGAAAGGTTTATCATGCGGTTGCTGCAATTTTAAAACAGCATTACGCTACTTAAGGTTTTGCTTTAGTGATTTCACCATATTTAGTGATTTCACCATATTTAGTACATTTACATTTAGTCATTTAGCAGACGCTTTTATCCAAAGCGACTTACAAATGAGTTTACATTTAGTATTAATAAAACACAAAAAGATACTCACTATGGCTTTAAGAAAGACCAAATAGTTTACATAGTTTACTGGTGGTAAAAATACATTAAAAGTCATTAAAATGTTTCAGACCTCAGAAAAAATGTCCATAATGACCAGCGCAATCTACCCATCTGGTTTAAGACATCCTTTTTTGGGTTGTAAATAATGCCGCAAACACCAGTAAATTGATCAACGCAAACCTTAGTAAATCACCTCGCGTGATTCATTTAAATACTCTCCTCCCAAAAATACTGCGTCTGAAAGAGACACTCCTAAAAGTGCATATGCTATAAGATCAGCCACAAAAATAACCCTGTCCATGCCTTTATAGCACTAATTCTTCACTGCGTGTCTTTAGTAAATCCTGACAGTAGTTTTTAACGGCAGAAGAGGGTTTGTGCTGGAGAAAGCTGTTAGTAAATCTGGCCCTTAGTTTGGTGTGCAAACTACTTTTAGCTCAGCAAGGATGCATTAAATTAATCAAAAAGGTGACATTAAAACATGTATAATCTCATGTATTCCAAGAGATTTCTATTTCAAATAAATGCTGTTCTTTTGAACTTTCTAATAACCAGAGAATCCCTGAATTGTATCACAGTTTCCAAGAATTGAAGTTTTAAACACTGATAATAATCATAAATGTTTCTTGAGCATCAGATCCTCATATTAGAATGATTTCTGAAGGATCATGTGACACTGAAGACTGGAGTGATGATGATAAATTCAGGAATAAATCACACTTTACTATCACAGTTCTTTTAAATTGTAATAATATTTGTGAATATTACTGTATTTATTTTTTCTATCAAATAAATGCAGCCTTGGTGAGCAGAAGAGACTTGAGCAGAACATTAGACATTTTTTCCTGACTCCAAACGTTTGACTGGTAGTGTATTAAACTGGACACCCTGTGAGATATCCTTTGTTAAAACTGCGTGCTGACTGTTTTTAATAGACATCATATGCTTCCCACTGAGACGTTTAAGGACCATCAATGAGCAAATGCATTAACACAGACACGATTCCTGACTGAGGATGTGCCGTCTCTTAGCCAGGCGTTCACCGCACACAATTTACAAATCTTTCCTATCAACACAAGGATAGGCCAGAGCGACTACATAATAACTATACGACTATAAAAATCTCAGACATATGACAAAACCAGGCCATGACACGCTCCTCCTCAACTCATTTCCTTCTGGCATCTGTATTTCAATCTCCACCTCTTCAAAGAGCTTCTCTAGCGTCCCTTTCTGCACTGAAATCCATTAGAGATTTATCACATGAGGTCATTCTAGGTCACACATTAAGCCTGAAGACAACCACAGTTTTCTTCTTCATAAGAACACAACCAAATGTAGCATTAACAAGGATATTTACTGTAAAACATGAGCAATTTATGGATAAATCACTCTTAGACGTATGACTCACGGACTTACTCTTAAAAAATAAAAGCCTATGTAACGTTTTGGCAGATCTTGAAGGAACAGTTGCATATCTGTCATCATTCACTCTGCCTCATGTCATTCCAGACGCGGATGATTTCCTCATTTTGCTGATCGTCATTACTGCTCTTTTCCATGCAGTGAAATCAGGCAGAGTTCAGGGGCAATGAGCGCGAACATTCTGTTAAACATCTGCGTTTGGGTTTCACAGCATAAAATACTAATAAAATAAAGATAAAGATTAAATAAATATGAAAGAAATGATAAATAAAGAAATAAGTAATAAACCAATAGACAAAAAAAAGACATATAGACAAAATAATAAAAACAGATAAACACAAAATTAAATGAGACAAATAAATGAAATGAATGAAAGGAAAGGACATTAGATGAAAGGAGAGAGGAAAGTAATGGAAAGGAAATGGGAAAGTAAACGAAAGGAAGGGAAATGGGAAAGTAAAGAGGAAAGGAAAGGAAATTAAATGAAAGGAACAAGCAAATTTATGGGGGGAAAAGAAAGGAGATGAAAAAAAATAGGAAATTAAGGAAGATGAAAGGAACAGAAAGGAAAGGAAATGAAAGGAGATGAAAGGAGAGAAGAAAGGAATGGAAAGAAAATGGAAAAGGAAACAAAAGGAAAGGAAATGGTAAAGTAAAGTAAAGTTAAGTAGAGTGAGAAGATTAGAGTGAGTAGGTGAGTAGAGTAGAGTAGAGTGAGAAGAGGTAGAGTGAAGAGTGGGGAAGGTGGAAGGTGGAGTGGGTAGAGTGGGAGTGGGGTGGAGTGGGAGGTAGTGGGGTGGAGTGGAGTGGGGTGGAGTGGGGAGTTAGGTGGGGTGGGGTGGGGGTGGGGGAAGGTGGGAGTGGGGTGGAGTGGAAGGTGGGAAGGTGGGAAGGTGGGGTGGGGTGGGGTGGGGTGGGTGGAGTGGAGTGGGAGGTGGGTGGGGAAGGTGGGGTGGGAGTGGGGTGGGGTGGGAAGGTGGAGTGGAGTGGGGTGGAAGGTGGGGTGGAGTGGGAAGGTGGGAGGGTGGGGTGGGGGTGGAGTGGGGTGGAGTGGAGTGGGGTGGAAGGTGGGGGTGGAGTGGGAGTGGGAGGTGGGTGGAGTGGGGGAGGGAGTGGAGTGGGGTGGTGGGGTGGGAGGTGGAGTGGAGTGGGAAGGTGGGGAAGGTGGAGTGGAGTGGGGTGGGAAGGTGGGGAAGGTGGGAGTGGAGTGGGAAGGAGGTGGGGTGGAGTGGGGTGGGGTGGGGTGGAGTGGGAAGGTGGAGTGGAGTGGGTGGGAGGTGGAGTGGGTGGGAAGGTGGGGAAGGTGGGGTGGGGAAGGTGGGGTGGGGTGGGGCGGAGCAGGTGGAGTGGGGTGGAAGAGTGGAAGGTGGGTGGGGTGGGAAGGTGGAGTGGAGTGGGGGAGGGAGGTGGGAGTGGAGGTGGGAAGGTGGGAGTAGAGTGGGGAAGGTGGGGTGGGGTGGGGTGGGGCAGGGAGGTGGAGTGAGTGGGGTGGGGGTGGGGTGGGAAGAGGTGGGGTGGGGTGGGGTGGAGCGGAGCCAGGTGGGGTGGAGCAGGTGGGGTGGGGCGGAGGGGTGGGTGGAGGTGGGAGTGGGGCAGAGTGGGGCAGAGCGGGGCCAGGTGGAGGGTGGAGCAGGTGGGTGGGGTGGGGTGGGGTGGGGAAGAGTGGGTGGGAAGGTGGGGTGGGGTGGAGAGGAGTGGAGTGGGTGGGGAAGGTAGAGAAGGTGGGGTGGGAAGGAGTGGGGTGGGGTGGGGCCAGACGGAGTGGGGTGGAGTGGTGGGGTGGAGTGGGAAGGTGGGGTGGAGTGGGGTGGGAGTGGGAGCAGGTGGAGTGGGGTGGGGTGGGTGGGGTGGGGCAGGTGGGGCAGGAGCGGGCAGGTGGGGTGGGGTGGGGTGGGGTGGAGCGGGGCAGGTGGGAGTGGGGAAGGTGGGGTGGGTGGGAAGGCGGCAGGTGGAGGCAGGTGGGGTGGGAAGGTGGGGTGGAGTGGGGAAGGTGGGAAGGTGGGAGTGGGAAGGTGGAGTGGAGTGGGGTGGGGTGGGGAAGGTGGGAGTGGGGAAGGTGGGTGGGGTGGGAGCCAGGCAGGTGGGGTGGAGTGGGGAGGTGGGGAAGGTGGGGTGGGGAAGGTGGGGTGGGAGTGGGCGGAGTGGGGTGGGAGTGGAGAGGTGGGAGTGGGGGGTGGGAGCAGGTGGGGTGGAGCAGGTGGGGTGGAGTGGGTGGGTGGGTGGGGTGGGGTGGGGAGTGGGTGGGGTGGGGTGGGGCAGGTGGGGTGGGGTGGGGCCAGACAGGTGGTGGGGCAGGTGGGGTGGGTGGGGCAGACAGGTGGGGGAGACGGAGCAGGTGGAGTGGGGTGGGGTGGGTGGGGAAGGTGGGGTGGGGAAGGAGTGGGGTGGAAGGTGGGGAAGGTGAGGTGGGAAGGTGGGGTGGAGTGGGGTGGGAAGGTGGGGTGGGGAAGGTGGGAGTGGGGCAGAGCAGAGCAGGTGGGAGAGGTGGAGTGGGAGTGGGGAAGGTGGGGAAGGTGGAAGAGGTGGGGTGGGGTGGGCAGACAGGTGGGGTGGGAGAGGTGGGGTGGAGTGGGGGAAGGTGGGAGTGGGAAGGTGGGGTGGAGGAAGGTGGGAGTGGGGTGGGAAGGTGGGAAGGTGGGGTGGGAAGGTGGAGTGGGGTGGGGCGGAGCGGGTGGGGTGGGGAGTAAAGTGGGGTGGGTGGAAGGTGGGGTGGGGAAGGTGGGGTGGGGTGGGGTGGGGTGGAAGGTGGGTGGGGCAGGTGGGGTGGAGTGGGAAGGTGGGGAAGGTGGGGTGGGGTGGAGGCAGGTGGGGTGGGGTGGGGAGGTGGGGTGGGGCAGACGGAGAGGTGGGGAAGGTGGGGTGGAGCCAAAGCGGAGCAGGTGGGGTGGGGCAGGCAGGTGGGTGGGAAGGTGGAGTGGGGTGGGGCGGAGCAGGTGGGGTGGGGTGGGGTGGGGTGGGAGCCAGGTGGAAGGTGGAGTGGGGTGGGTGGGGAAGGTGGGGAGTGGGTGGTGGGGCAGGTGGGAAGGGTGGGGTGGGGTGGAGTGGGAAGGTGGGAGTGGAGCAGGTGGGGTGGGGTGGGAAGAAGGTGGTGGGGAAGGAGTGGGGTGGAGTGGGGTGGGGTGGGGCAGGTGGGGCAGGTGGGGTGGGGCAGGAGCGGAGCAGGTGGGTGGGGCGGGCAGGTGGGGTGGGGTGGGGTGGGGTGGGGTGGAGCCAGAGGCAGAGCGGAGCCAGGTGGAGTGGGGCAGGTGGGGTGGGGTGGGGTGGGGTGGAGAGGTGGGAAGAGTGGGGTGGGGTGGGGTGGAGTGGAGTGGGAGTAAAGCAGGTGGAGTGGGGTGGAGTGGGAAGGTGGAGGTGGGGTGGGGCAGGCAGGTGGGAAGGTGGGGAAGGTGGGTGGGGTGGAGTGGGGTGGGTGGGAGGTGAGTGGGTGAGGTGGGTGGGTGAGTGGGTAAAGGTGGGGTGGGTGGAGTGGGTGGGAGTGAGGTGGGTGAGTGAGTGTGGAGTGGGTGGGAGTGGGGTGTGGGTGGAGTAAAGGTGGAGTAGAGTGGGGTGGGTGGAGTCGTAGAGTGGGGGTGGAGTGGGTAAAGTGGGTGGGTGGGGTGGAGTGAGGTGGAGTGGGGTGGAGTGGAGTGGAGTAAAGTAAAGTGAGTGGAGTGGAGTGGGGTGGGGTGGGGTGGGTGTGGAGTGGAGTGGGAGGTGAGGTGGGGTGGAGTGGGTGGGGTGGGGTGGAGTGGGTGGGGTGGAGTGGAGTAGTAGAGTGAGAGTGAAGGGGGTGGGGGTGGAGTGGGTAGAGTAGAGTAAAGTAGAGTAAAGTAAAGTAGAGTAGAGTAGAGTAGAGTAGAGTAGAGTTCAGGGTTCAGGGGCAATAGAATAGAATAGTGAAAGGAAAGGAAAGGAAAGACCAAAACTGATGTGGGGAAGGGAAAGGAGAAGTAATGACTCTGTAAACTGTTCCTGGAAATGTGTCAGCAATCTGATCAATCCGATTTGACGCTGAGCAGCCTAACGCACCTTTCTGGCAGATCTTAAAAGCGGCAACCGTAGACGCTTGATGTTTTGGATGCTGTGAATCACGTGTGATACGCTCAGAGAACGCTCCACTAGAAGCGTGTTTGAAGAGACCGCAACACTACTGGGATAACAGCGCTGACACTCGCTGCCAATGGCAACATCTCTGGGACAACCGCACGGCCTTCTATAACTGTGTGTGTAATCGTCTCCTTTTCCATTCTGCGGCTGAAAGCAGATGAAAGGATGAAAGTGAAGCAGTCAGGCTCGGGAGTAACAGCTACAGGCTTCGAGTTTCATTTTCAAAACACACGGGTGGAAAACCGCCCATCCCGCAGATGAATGGACACCAAGGAGAGCCTCAAAACACAAGCAACCGCTCTGGAAGACTAATGACATAACACACTAATCACAGAAATAAATAAACAGATAAATCAATCATTTAATCATAAAGATAAATATAAATAACAAAATAAATAATGGCATAAAAATAAATAGACAAATAAATATAAATAAATAAATAATGACAAAAAGACAAATAAATGAATTAGATCAATGAAATTAAACAAACAAATAAATATAATAGTGACAAATAAGAAATAAATAAATTAAATAAACAAAAATAAATAAAAATAAATTAAATAATGGCAAATAAGAAAGACAAATAAAATAAATAAATGAAAACAATTAATGACAAATTAATATATAAATAAACAAATAAAATGACAAAGATAAATAACTTAATAACATAAAGTAATAATAATAAATAAACAAATATAAATAAATGCATTATATAAATAAACAAATAAATAAAATAATGAAAAAATTAGAAAGACAAATAAATATACAAATATAACAAAATATATATTTGTATAAATATTAAATATATTTGTATAAAATGATACAAATATAACAAATAAAAGACAAAGATAAAGTAATAAAATTAAGTAATAATAATCGGTTAAAAATTAAAAATAAATAAATAAAAGACAAATAAATAATAATTTAAAAGACAAATAAAGACATGCATATACAAACAAATAAATAAATGTAAAGATAAAAAAATAAAAATAAAATAAAAATACATAGACAAAATACATTTAGTCTATATAAAAATTCAGTTTTGTGGCTGAAAGCAGATCAAGAGGATGAAAGTAAAGGCAAACACACAGGGAGACGCGGGTTCGAATCTACCGTGGCCTCAGGTGATTCTTTGACCTCCGACCTGTAGTCAGAGAGAGGCGCTGATTCTGTAACGCGAGCAGAGCGTCTCACTTCCTCCATGAGCGAGCGCTTCTCATGGCCTGAGGGGACAGACAGTGGAGACGCCGCGGCTGGAAGTCTGCGGACAATGGGATTTTACCAGGAACAGACCAACTATGACAAACACAGAGTGTGTGTGTGTGTGTGTGTGTGTGTGTGTGTGTGGACTGGTAATCCCTACGGTATGGGGACAAAATGTCAACACAACGTGTGTGTGTGTGTGTGTGTGTGTGTGTGTGTGTGTGTGTGATGGGTAGGTTTAGGGGCAGGGGCAGTGTGTGTGTGTGTGTGTGTGTGTGTGTGTGTGTGTGTGTGTGTGTGTGTGTGATGGGTAGGTTTAGGGGCAGTGTAGGTGGATAGAAAATACGGTTTGTACAGTATAAAATGCATTACGTCTATGGAGAGTCCCCACAAAGATAGTTAACCAGACATGTGTGTGTGTGTGTGTGTGTGTGTGTGTGTGTGTGTGTGTGTGTGTGGACTGGTAATCCCTACGGTATGGGGACAAAATGTCCCCACAAAGATGGCAATATCCAAAATCCTTGTCCTTGTGGGGACATTTTTTGGTCCACATGAGGAAAACATCTTATAAATCACACTAAGTGATGTTTTTTGAAAATGTAAAAATGCAGCATGTCTCCTGTGATGGGTAGGTTTAGGGGCTGTGTGTGTGTGTGTGTGTGTGTGGGCATGTTTTTGTGAAATATCAGGACACAAATGTGTATAATGACATGGGTATGACATAGGTATTACAAAAGAGGGTGAAATATGAGGACGTTCCCATGTCCTCACTTTTCAAAATGCTTATAAATCACACAGGATGAGGTTTTTATCACAGAAAGTAAACTCGCAGTCTCCTGTGATGGGTAGTGTGTGTGTGTGTGTGTGTGTGTGTGTGTGTGTGTGTGTGTGTGTGTGTGTGTGTGTGTGTGTGTGTAGGTTTAGGGGCAGTGTAGGGGGATAGAAAATACGGTTTGTACAGTATAAAATGCATTACGCCTATGGAATGTCCCCATAAAACATGGAAACACAACATGTGTGTGTGTGTGTGTGTGTGTGGACTGGTAATCCTACGTTATGGGGACAAAATGTCCCCACAAAGATGGCAATATCCAAAATCCTTGTCCTTGTGGGGACATTTTTTGGTCCCCATGAGGAAAACATCTTATAAATCACACTAAGTGATGTTTTTGAAAATGTAAAATGCAGCATGTCTCCTGTGATGGGTAGGTGTAGGGGCAGGGGCAGGGTAGGGAGATAAAATATATATTTTATACAGTATAAAAACCATTATGCCTATGGAATGTCCCCATAAAACATGGAAACACAACATGTGTGTGTGTGTGTGTGTGTGTGTGTGTGTGTGTGTGTGTGTGTGTGTGTGTGTATGGGGAATTTAGAGCTCATATCTGACCCCAAAATAAATAAATAAAGGCAATCAATATTTATAAAAAGGCTTAAATATGAATAAGAATTTACAAGATTATATAATTTATAAATTGATAAATACATTTGTTTAAATATACTATATAAGTATAAATGTAAGTTTTAATTTTAAATATATGAGAATTTATAATAAAGTCATACATTAATAGTTATAAAAAATAGTCTAGACAGGATGGCTTTCATTAGTGTACTAATGTATAAAAATATTAATTATTTTAATTTTAAATTATTAAAAGGCATAAATAAATAAATAAAGTCTAGACAGAATGATTTCCATTACTGTATTAAGGCATTTATAGGATTTTAAATAAATAAATTAATAAATAAAGTCTAAATTGTATATTTACATCACAGTAATATTTGTTGCACCAAATTTCTGAAAATTTGAATCGCATTAATGTTAAATAAATAAATAAAGTAAGAAAGTCTAGATCGAATGATTTTTCTTTTTCTGTATTAAACAATGAATTGGTTTTTAAAAGGCATGAATAAATAATAATCTAAAAAAATAATTAGTTAAAGAATGAATTGTAAATGTACATCACAGTAATATATGTTGAGTCAAATTTGTGATTATTTTAATAATATTTAAATAAATAAATACAATAAACCCAGACAGAATGATTTTATTAACATATTAAAGCATTACTGTAATAACAATTAGGCCGCAAATGTATGCGCTTAATTGACAAGAAAATATTACAATAAAATTATTTCTATTTTATTTTATTTTATTGTTTTTTTGCAAAACCTTTCTTTTTCTTTACTTTTAATTGTAGGGTGAAATATAGTCATTATTATCATATATAGTCATGAGATTTGCCTGTACGTGTGGTTTTCTACATGACAAATTTGTAGTTATGATTTTGACCCAAAACAACAATTAATATTATAAACATGCCTGGAAGCAACCGAAAGCAGACGCATTGGAAACCCCCCCCCCCGGCCGCTTCATGGATCCGGGGTGTTTCTCACAGGGGGTCACAAAGAAGAAAATTCCAGCTCCGTTTCAACATCTGAGCCTTTGTAGGCATGCCAGGACACAACTTCACATCCAACACACACACACACACACACACACACACACCTGCAGCATGCAGTGTCTAAAGAGAATGAAAGAGGGAAATCTCTCAGATCAGTAAAACTTCATAGTCCATGCAATAAATCAGTTCAGAGGTGAAGCGCTGGCAGTCAGATGGTGTGTATTTGGTGAAAAAAGCCACACTGCCACATGGGTGGGCTACAAAAAACCCTGACCGCACACACACACACTCTCTCTCTCACACACACACACACACTGACTAACCACAGCATTAATTCTCCATCAGTGTCAGAGATACTAATGAAAAACACTATCTTAGTCAACATTAAAATCAGAATAGACCTTATTTAGTCTTAAAACATGTTCCTGGTCTTATTTTGATCCATTCATCATTGCACACATTCATCCAAATGTGATCAAATAACTTGCTCCGCCTCCGAAATGACCTTTCCACCAATCGTCTGCCTTGATTCTTACAAGCCACGCCCACTTCCATGCAGCTTGTCCTGTACTCTACTTTTTTAACCAAGACAAAGTATGATTGTGTGTTTGGGTGAATTTCTCAAATTGTCCAGGGCATATTTTACACCAAAATCAGAAAAAAAGGCAATAAATGAAAGTTTGAATAAAGGCAATACATATTTAAATAACGGCATTAATAAATAAATCTACCTAGAGAGGGTTATTTCCATTACTGTATTAAAGTTCTTATAATTTATAAATGTATAAGTTTTAATTTTAAATATAGAATCATTCATAATAAAGGCATACATAAAAAATAATAGGATGACTTTCATTAGTGTATTAATGTATAAAAGTTATAACTAAATAAATATAAAAAATAAATACATTTAGAGAGGGTTATCTTCATTACTGTATTAAAGTAAAAATAATAGTAATTTTTTAGATTTTATAATTTAAAAAAGTATATTTTTTAAAATCTTCAATTTTTAATATATACGTATAAGAATTCATTATAAAGTCATAAATAAAAAATTGTTTAATCAGGATGACTTCATTAGTGCATTAATGTATACAAGTTTTGTAAATTATTGCGTTTTAATTTTAAATGATCAAAACCATAAATAAATAAATATATAACTCACTATATAAATAAATAAAGTCTAGACAGAATGATTTTCATTACTGTATTTAAGAATGTATAGGATTTTAAAGGCATAAATAACTAACTAATGAAATAAAAGCCTGGATTATTCTTTAGTCTGTTGGCTCTTTAGGTTTTTTACTGGCACACTTACACATTTTGCACTTACAAGTGTGACTGTTTACATATCTGTGCCCATGTACATTTTATGTAAGTTACTGGTTTTATTTTTTAATGAATATTTTCTAAAATTGTATGATTTTTTTGTTGAGTTATTATTACACAATACTTTTTCTGACCTTTGTGAATCTTGCCCCTGACAAATAACCCAAATTACAAAAAAAAGACTAAAACTAATAAAAACTAAACTAAAACTAAGCATTAAAAAAAACTAAACTAAACTAGCAAACCCACTTTAAAAGCGAATTAAAACTGAACTGAATTTGAAAACAAAAAACGAAATAAAAATAAAAAATAATGGAAAATGCAAAACTATAATAACCTGTAGTCTAGCTAGAGTGAACAAGCAAAATACAAGAAATGGTTAACTTAGCAAGCTAATCAAAACTCTGTATTCTTTGCCAATAATACAACCTATCTCTATAATAGGCATATTCTAAAACAATATCAATCCCCATAGAATGTTGTTGTCACTGAAAACGAAATGTCAGAGGGTCCCTGTTAATGCTATTACTGTTGTATTCTTCAATTCATTGAGCAGATGAGATGGATATTCGAAGATATTTTAGCAGAGAGAAAGAGAAGCAGCCGCAGGAGATTATATAGAGAGGAATTAGATATTACTTTATCATACATTTACATGAGCAGACAGATAGCATTTAAGTCATTGCTTATAGTAACTCATCAGGAGCAAAGTCTGGCCTCAGTAAATTCCCCCATGCAGCTTTGATGTGTCTAAAAGCTAACATTACTCTAACTTTTCTTTAACAGAGTAGAAATGGAAGGAGAGGATATGTCTGTCACGTTTTACTTGTTAACATCTTGGTTTCTTGACTGGTTGTTGACATAATTGTAGCTCTAGATGTGAGTGCAAAGATTTTGCAAACACAAGTTACAAATACCCTGGGGGCTAAGCCCCCCCTGTCTTCCAATCCTAGTGACGTCCCTGCTGGATTGTAAATGTACATCACAGTAACATTTGATGTGCCGAATTTGTAATTATTTTCAACCAATCACCTGCCTCCATTCTTACAAGCCACGCCCACTTTCATGCAGCTTGTACTCTTTGTACTGAGCTTTTTTTCATATTTATATAGTAACAGTAAAAGTTTCCCACAGTGCCGCAGTCCTGTGAAGCCACAGCAAACACACAACTTGATATAAAACACATCAAACAAAGCGTTGATAAAACCAGAGTTGTTTCACCTGCTGGCTCACCACAACAGCAGCACAGAAAGACACAATACATTTTACTCACGGTAAAAACCAACAACACACACACAATAGGCTGCTTTGAACTCAACCCGAGCAGGGTTTTCTCAGTCCGGCCTCTCCTTTCTGGTGGGTTGGCAGAGAAATATGGATATTAAAGCAAAGCTTATGACTCATAACTCTTCCATACATGCCTGGTCACGGTTCATTAGGAAATCTTGCTCATGAAGTATATGTTCACTTAAGAAAAGCTAGTAATGCCTCAGATGGGAACTAACAGAGAGCAAATCTCTCATGCACTAATATGTCACATGCACACAGTAGGAATGACAAATAAATCAACCGCAATCACATGACTCTTTGCAATGGTGCAATGGAGGACGAAGGCTCAACCCAAAGTTTCGCTGACCTTTAAAGATGGTGCGGAAAGCAAAAGATTGCATTATCATTTCGTCTGTGTCCATTGCAAATTGAGCCGTTTTTACTTCCTTTACTTCCAATCCCTTCATGGCCACAGGTGTATAAATCAAGCACTAGGCATGCAGACGCTTCTACACACATTTGTGAAAGAATGGCTCGCTCTCAGGAGCTCAGTGAACTCAAGCGTGGGACCGGGATAGGTTGCCACCTGTGCAATAAGGCCATTCCTGACATTTCCTCACTACTAAATATTCCACGCTCAACTGTTAGTGGGATTATAACAAAGTGGAAGCGATTGGGAACAACAGCAACTCAGACACGAAGTGAAATCCCAGAGCGGGGTCAGCGCATGCTGAGGGTCACAGTGCGCAGAAGTCACCAACTTTCTGCAGAGTCAATCGCTCCAGACCTCCAAACTCCTGTGGCCTTCAGATGAGCTCAAGAACAGTGCGGAGAGAGCTTCATGGAATGGGTTTCCATGGCCGAGCAGCTCATCCAAGCCTTACATCACCAAGAGCAATGCAAAGCGTGGGATGCAGTGGGGTAAAGCACGCCACCACTGGACTCTAGAGCAGTGAGACGTGTTCTCTGAGTGACCAATCACGCTTCTCTGTCTGACAATCCCATGGACGAGCCGGGAGAACGGGACTTGCCGGACTGCATTGTGCCAAGTGTAAAGTTTGGTGGAGGGGGGATTATGGGGTGGGGTTGTTTTTCAGGGGTTGGGCTTGGCCCCTTAGTTCCAGTGAAAGGAACTCTTAATGCTTCACCAAGACATTTTGGATAATTTCATGCCTCCAACTTTGTGGGAACAGTTTGGAGACGGCCCTTCCTCATCCCGATAGAACACCTTTGGGATGAATTAGAGTGAGACTGCAAGCCAGGCCTTCTCGCCCAACATCAGTGCCTGACCTCACAAATGCGCTTCTCGAAGAATGGTCAAACATTCCCATAAACACACTCCTAAACCTTGTAGAAAGACTTCCCAGAAGAGCTGAAGCTGTTAGAGCTGCAAAGGGTGGCCGACTCCATATTAAACCCTACGGATTAAGAATGGGATGTCATTAATGTGCATGTGCATGTATAGGCAGGCAATATAGTGTATAAGCTGGTCGTCAAAAAAAGAAATCGGAATTGGTCGCCAAGACCATAAGCCAAGTTTCCATCCATTTTGTTATCGACAAGGTGAATATGCATAAAAACAGATTGCAAAATCTACTATGTCTAGCCTGTTTATATCCAATTGGCCTTTTACCGATTAAATGCAGCGCAAAATGACGTCATCCCTAAAAAAAACGCATTATCGCATACATTTTGTTAAATCTGCCCTCAAGTCGTTTCCATACATTATTTTGCATACATTGCAAATTATATTGTATCTTTCGCACCCAAATATTTGTAGGAGTAGCAGCTTCTGCCCATGATATCGTGATTTTATGTCATAAATTTGATTTATTCAGATACAGAAGTAACATGTATTTCTTTCTTTTGGAAAGCATCGGAAACTCCGACTTCGTTTGACATATACACACAATTTTTTATTTTTTGACGGACTTTTCAAGGCGCTATATTTTCCAAAATGTTATTATATTATTAAATTGTATATATCATGTTTTTTACTTTGTAATAATGACTATTTATATATTTAAGTTAATATACAATCTAGTAATAGATTTAATGCACCTTTGAGCAAGTAATGCCTAACAGATTCATCAATGAATACATAATTAAAGAAGCGTATCAAAACAAAAGGCTTGAGAGTTTCAGCCACGGATCATCTTTACAGTGTGCATTTCCTCCAGCGAGTGCAGAAGACCTGCTGACAGAGGCATGCTTGACTTGATCACAGGAGATTTATTAGACGAGGTTAACTAAGGGTTAAGTGAGGTTAAGATCACAAGGCACTAATGGGATTTGACCCTTTGACCTATTACCCCGTTACAATGACCGCCTTCCTCGTGCGCTCATGAACACAAACAGACCGACGGGGAATCTGCCAGGCTGTTTTTAAAATCAAATTTAAGACCTGCACAAATAAAACCAATACCGTATATTTATACAGAACAAACCCATGCAATTTCATAATAATTGGTAAAGCTTTACAGTAAGGTCTCAGTTGTTACTTACATGAACTAACAATGAGCATTATGTATTTATTAATGTAGTAATAAAAATCCAGCTGTGCATTGTTTGTTCATGTTAGTTCACAGTGCAGGTAACAAATACTACATTGGATTTTAATAATGTATTAGTAAATGTTGAAATTAACATAAATGCTGTAGAAGTATTGTTCATTCTTAGTTCATGTTAACTAATGCAACTTTATTGTAAAGTGTTGCCTAATAAATCATGCATCTCAGAAAAATAAAAATTAAATAATGTATTCTTTTATTTGATTAAATAGGCTCGGGTCACACATTATATACACATTAAGACATGATTTATTTAATATATGCATATGCAATTAAATTGGTTTGTGTACTATTACATCAACACATACGAATTAAGGGTCGATCAATATTGACCTATAAAATGTGTTTAAAGAAAAGGCAATAAGAAGATGTGTCAACATACTAGTAAAATGTATATTGCGTCACTAAAATACAGAATTTTTTGTTTAATGCAGGACACCTTTTAAAATAAACGAGACCGAAATACACCAGGACTCTTATTTTGAAATATCTATGCTTCCCTTGTTTCAGCTGCTCATTCAAACGGACGAGATAAATAAAATATGTACATTATCATAATTCATCAGCAGACGATCATATGCAATCGCTTGTCATTAATGCGCAGTATTCACAGATTGCTGAAAACACACAACAGCACCACGTTCTTACTTTTAAACATGCAGCGCGCACCTCTTAAAGTGCCCCTATTGTGCTATTTTGAATATTATCTTTCATGCAGTGTGTAATATAGTGAATATTTGTGAATGTAAAATGTCTGTAAGGCACAATGCATGAAAAATAAAGTTATTGTCTCCTAAAAGAAAGAATCGATCGTTTGGTTGTTCATGTTGAGTTTTCTGCACTGTGAATCACTTCAAAAGAATGAGATTGAAACGGTGAAACCAACGCCATTGTTATTGTTCATATCACTGTGTATCGAGCACTGAGGAAGAGCTGAAAATCCAAATATGGTAGTGGGCGTTTCATTTCAGACATGCAGTGTAAGCAGTCGACCAATCACAGCAGAGTGGGCCATCTGACCAATCAGAGCAGAGCAGGCTCTCAGAAAGGCGGAGTTTAGAGAAACTGAATCTTCGAATGAACCGATTCAGACTCTTTGAGAAATGAAGTGATGTGTAATGTATATTATGAGAAGGATGCATGTGAACCTGTTGTAGGAGACTCCTATTTATTTTAAGACTTCTGTTATATTTATGGCCTGAAATTTCAATCTCACACTGAATTTAAGACATTTTAAGATTTTTTCAGGACCCATGGGAACTGATTCGCTCAGTATTAATACCTTTTCACCACAGGTAACGAAAACAAAAAGAGACAAAACAGAGAAAGCCTCTTTTCAGACCAGGACCATGTAAATGGAGTCCGTTCTGATTTAATGACTTTAACGTTTTGCGTGCTCTCGACTTTTTCCAGATTGACTACAGGCGATGAGAAAAACTGTGTGTGCATATGCATATGCATGTGTGTGTGTTGTGTATTTTGGCAACTGGACAGAGTTTAGCAGCAGAGGTGCCAGAAACTCATGTTGTTCAAAAGGTTATGAAAACATACAGAAGCGCTCCCTGCGGCATTACTGTCCATAACCCAACACGGCACAGTTTACGCAGCCAGAATAAACTCTCGTCACACAACATGCGTCTCCAATCGGAGTTTCTGTAGAATGCATTTGGCCAAGACTATATTCATCTGAGAAAAAAAGGAATAAAAGACATTACATTACAGTTTGGGGTCAGTATAGTTTTGGTTTTTTGAAAGAATATGAGAGAATACCCTGTCCTTTAATTCAGCAAGGATGCATTCAATTGCTCAAAAGTGACAGTGAAGACATTTATAATGTTACAAAAGAAATTTCTATTCATCAAATAATCTATGTTAAAAACGTTTTTCAACACTGATAATAATCATAAATGTTTCTTGATCATCAGATCCTCATATGAGAGTGATTTCTGAAGGATCATGTGACTCTGAAGACTGGAGTAATGATGATAAACTCAGCTTTGATCACAGGAATAAATCACACTGCACTATATATTCACATAGAGAACAGCTGATCTACATTATAATAATATTTAGCTTTTTTTACTGAAAATTTGATCAAATAAGTGTAAATCTGGTGAGCAGAAGAGACTTCTTTCAAAAAAATGTATAAAAAATCTTACCAACCCCAAACTATTGAATGGTAGTGTATAGTATAAGAGAGAAAGAGAGAGAGAAAAATGCAAAACTCAGATTTCTGATTGTAAACAACTTCCTGTTTTTAAACAATATGTAAGATTTTTGGATTTAAATATCCAAAAACCATTCGAACAGTGTTATATATTTAGTTGACTTGTGTGCATTATCCCAAATGTTTCCAAGAATGTTTAAATCCAGGGAAATTTTAACCAGGACACAGACCGTGGCTGCGTCCGAATCCTGGAAAAGGCAGGAAGGAATCAAGGCATGTCCGAATGTACTGTTAGCTTCCTGTCTCCTGTCCTGAGAGACCTTCATCTGATCGATATTCGAAGGCAGTGTACATGTATCCTTCGCTGCCTTTGATATCCCACAATCCTGTGCTTTCCATTCAGAGACAGTTGAGCTGGGGGAAAAGATAGTGTCCGAAAGATGCGTTTGCGGGTCAGTTTGTGTGTTAATGTACGTTTTCCACTTCTGATGTAATTTCTAGTGAGAAATTACTAATATAGTAATTAAATATTTGTTTAGTTCTCCCCAAAACTCTCTCTATATAGCTGTAGATCAGGTTGCATAAACTGATTAGACTAGTCTTAAAACTTAGCCATCTCAATTGTTTCTTCATGTTTGGTCACACTTTAGTTTAGGGTCCAATTCTCTCTATGAACTATGACATTTGCCTCAATAAACGTTCGGTTGATGCTTATTAATAATTAGTAAGGTTGTTTAGGCATTGGTAGGATGAAGGGATGTAGAATATATGATCATGCAGAATAAGGCATTAATATGTGCTAATAAACAGCCAATATAATAATAGTAATATGCATGATAATAAGCAACTAGTTCATAGTGTGAATTAGACCCTAAACTTAAAAAGCTAGATCCGTCTTGAACAGGGGAATGATCGCCCCTAACTAACTGCTAGATCTTAAAATACAGGCTGAGTTAATGCAACTGGCCCCAGATCTGCTGAGACTAGTCCAGCGTTTATCATCATCATCCTCTGAGTCAGCCGGGCTTTGACTCACTCGAGACCCTCAGGTGAGATTCATTCATTCAGCTGTGAGTGAGTTTGAGATTGGCATGTGCGGTCTTGACACTCGCTCTAATTCGACCCCATTAACTGGGTTTACTCCACACCCCTTCAGCCCACGGTCTGCCGTGTGTTTGGACAGCAGCGTGATTCAACGTCTGGGTCTGACGGCGGGAGAAACTCTGGAGAAGGGATGGTTTGGAGGAGGGGAACGTGGAACACACAAGCTGATTTACACACATGAACTAATGCTGTAAACGACGGAGAACCACATCCGAAGGTACATCACTATAATAATCAAGGTTAAAAGTACAAGTTTAATCACTATTTTTAATCACTTTAAGGGATAGCTCACCCAAAAATAAAATGTATCCCATGATTTACTCGCCCTCAAGCCATCCTAGGTGTGTATGACTTTATTCTTTCAGCCAAACACAATAAGAGTTATATTAAAAACACCCCGGCTCTTCCAAGTTTATAATGGGAGTGAATGGAGATTTTAAAGCCCAAAAAAGTGCATCCATCTATCATAAAAGTGCATCCATCTATCATAAAAGTGCATCCATCCATCATATAACAGCTCCACGTGGCTCCAGGGGTTAATAAAGGCCTTCTGAAGCGAAGCCATGCGTTTGAGCAAGAAAAATATCCATATTTATAACTTTATAATCACTGGCTTCTAGTAAAGGCCATATGCAAATCGAGATCCGCGGAAGAGGAATAATATTTTTAATATAATTTCATCCGTTGATTATGAAAAGTGAACAGCATGAGTATAGGACACATAAGATGACATGGAAATATATAAAAAATATATAAATATATCGAAAATGTTTTGTTTTGTAGAAAGACTTTCTTTAAAGTGATTTTTTTTATTTTGATCAATGTTTTATCAACTAATTGCCTAGTTTAATAAATAATATGCAAATATAGCAGACAATATAATAATGGCGCTAATCATGGACTAGAGCGTGTGTGATAAATGAACCGAAACTCAAGAAATATGTCTATAGAAAGCCTGAAATGTCTACTTTTAAATGAAACAATTCAAAAATGAAAAGAAACAGATTCTTTATGCCGTGTGCGTTTCTCTCTCGGTGCGTCCACTACTGCGGAGACGGCAAGTCAGCTTCATCTTTGCAGCCGGTAATTTTTTTTTTTATAATATCATCATTATTTGTCTACTCAAATTCTTTGTTGAAATATAAACGTTTTAACGTGGCTGTAATAAAAACAGATTTATTTAAACATTTACATTAAATACTGAAGAACAGGCTTTAGTTTAGGGTCCAATTCTCTCTATGAACTATGACTTTTGCCTCAATAAACTCCTGATTACTGCTTATTAATTGTTAGTAAGGTCATTTAGGCATTGGTTATGATGAAGGGATGTAGAATATGATCATGTAGAATAATGCATTAATATGTGCTTTATAAGTGCTAATAAACAGCCAATATAATAATAATATTCATGATAATAAGCAACTAGTTCATAGTGAGAATTGGAGCCTAAACTAACCGCATATATTTATCAAAATGCTGCTCTTTCAAGCTGAGCTGATGGTCATTGAACAGTAAATGTGACGTTTCGTGACATTGTTCACAAGCTGTTTTACTGACGTCTTTCCGCGGTTGAAACACTGATTGACATTAAAGAGTGCCAAAACGATGTTTATTGTTTGAATATGAATGCTGAGACTTTATTATTGGATGGCAGGAGCTACCAGTGATGCTAGTGAAGTTTTGTTCATGCATCAGCTGAAAACAGCATTGACTAAAAGATCGATTTCAGTTCGATCTCTTGAATATACTGTAGCAATGCAATGGTAAATGTGTAGACCGTTACAGATCTAGAGTACGTTCGTCTGACGCCGGCACATTTACAGTTTGCTTTGTAAAGCAGATGAAACGTCTTTGATTTCTGAGGATCAGACAGACACAAACCCAAGATGAGACGCAGAAGGTCTTAAAACAGACACATGACCACAGGGGACAGAGAGGAGCTGCCGTCCCAGCATGCACTGCCTCTGGGGAATCAAACACCGCCGTCTAACACACATCCTGCGATAAACCCGCTCACTCGGTGTCCGATTCTAACCTCCGGGCACAAAAGGGAAGGAAAAACATCATAAACTACATTTCTCTCAATTCATTTAATCATTTTTATTCAGAAATTGCTGAAAAGTGACAGTAAAGACATGTATAATGTATAATAAATGCTGTTCTTTTGTGTTTGTATCATGGTTTCCATAAAGATATGAAGCAGCTCAACCGTTTTCAACATGAGAGTGATTTCTGAAGGATCATGTGACACTGAAGACTGGAGTAATGATGATAAATTCAGCTTTGATCACAGGAATAAATCACATTGCACTATATATTCTTGGCTGATTTAAATTATAATAATATTTCACATTATTCCTGATTTTACTGTATTTTTGATCAAATAAATGCAGCTTTGGTGAGCAGAAGAGACTTCGTTCTAAGACACTTTAAATAAATCTTACAAACACTTCAAGTTAAAGGGATAGTTCATCCAAAAATGATAATGTCATGTGTATCTGCTGACCCTCAGGGCATCCCAGGTGTGTTTGTTTCCTCAGTCGAACACAAATGAAGATGTTTAACTCAACCGTTGCTGTGTGTCAGTCGTATAATGCACGTGAATGGGAACACATGAGAGTAAAAAAAACATGCACAGACGAATCCATATTAAACCCTGCGGCTCGTGACGACACATTGATTAAGACACAAAACCATCGGTTTGAGAGAGAAACACTACTATGTCCAACAGCCTTCAGCATGCGATGACTTCCAGTGAGTGAGGTCTGTACACACCATGGCGTAGTTTACACAAGCGGTGGAAGTGATCTCTCGCGCATATCTCTACACCAGATCATGTACATTGACCTCACTCACCGGAAGTCATCACGCGATGAAGGCTGTTGGACATAGTGGTCTATTTGAGGTAAAATTTAAATAAATACTGTTCGCTTTCTCGCACAAACCAATTGTTTCGTGTCATAAGGCCGGTTTTACACTGCACGCGTTAGCAGAGCGTTAGAAGTGTGTATTTTTTCCAGCGGTCATGTTAACAGATTAGCAGAGATGGGACCAAGTCACACATGTGCAAGTCTCAAGTAAGTCTCAAGTCTGAACCTTCAAGTCTCAAGTAAGTCTCAAGTATTTTTTCTTGGGCAAGTCAACTCAAGTCAAGTCACAGGCTATGTCAAGTCAAGTCAAGTCACAGGCTATGTCAAGTCAAGTCAAGTCACAGGCTATGTCAAGTCAAGTCACAGGCTATGTCAACTCAAGTCAAGTCACAGGCTATGTCAACTCAAGTCAAGTCACAGGCTATGTCAACTCAAGTCAAGTCACAGGCTATGTCAACTCAAGTCAAGTCACAGGCTATGTCAAGTCAAGTCAAGTCACAGGCTATGTCAAGTCAAGTCAAGTCAAGTCACAGGCTATGTCAAGTCAAGTCACAGGCTATGTCAACTCAAGTCAAGTCACAGGCTATGTCAACTCAAGTCAAGTCACAGGCTATGTCAACTCAAGTCAAGTCACAGGCTATGTCAACTCAAGTCAAGTCACAGGCTATGTCAACTCAAGTCAAGTCACAGGCTATGTCAAGTCAAGTCAAGTCACCGCTATGTCAAGTCAAGTCACAGGCTATGTCAACTCAAGTCAAGTCACAGGCTATGTCAACTCAAGTCAAGTCACAGGCTATGTCAACTCAAGTCACAGGCTATGTCAACTCAAGTCAAGTCACAGGCTATGTCAAGTCAAGTCACAGGCTATGTCAACTCAAGTCAAGTCACAGGCTATGTCAAGTCAAGTCAAGTCACAGGCTATGTCAAGTCAAGTCACAGGCTATCTCAAGTCAAGTCAAGTCACAGGCTATGTCAAGTCAAGTCAAGTCAAGTCACAGGCTATATCAAGTCAAGTCAAGTCACAGGCTATGTCAAGTCACAGGCTATGTCAAGTCAAGTCAAGTCACAGGCTATGTCAAGTCAAGTCACAGGCTATGTCAAGTCAAGTCACAGGCTATGTCAAGTCAAGTCACAGGCTATGTCAACTCAAGTCAAGTCACAGGCTATGTCAACTCAAGTCAAGTCACAGGCTATGTCAACTCAAGTCAAGTCACAGGCTATGTCAAGTCAAGTCACAGGCTATGTCAAGTCAAGTCTAGTCACAGGCTATGTCAACTCAAGTCAAGTCACAGGCTATGTCAACTCAAGTCAAGTCACAGGCTATGTCAACTCAAGTCAAGTCACAGGCTATGTCAACTCAAGTCAAGTCACAGGCTATGTCAAGTCAAGTCAAGTCACAGGCTATGTCAAGTCAAGTCAAGTCACAGGCTATGTCAACTCAAGTCAAGTCACAGGCTATGTCAACTCAAGTCAAGTCACAGGCTATGTCAACTCAAGTCACAGGCTATGTCAACTCAAGTCACAGGCTATGTCAAGTCAAGTCAAGTCACAGGCTATGTCAAGTCAAGTCACAGGCTATGTCAAGTCAAGTCACAGGCTATGTCAAGTCAAGTCACAGGCTATGTCAAGTCAAGTCACAGGCTATGTCAAGTCAAGTCAAGTCACAGGCTATGTTAAGTCAAGTCACAGGCTATGTCAAGTCAAGTCACAGGCTATGTCAACTCAAGTCAAGTCACAGGCTATGTCAAGTCAAGTCAAGTCACAGGCTATGTCAAGTCAAGTCACAGGCTATGTCAACTCAAGTCAAGTCACAGGCTATGTCAACTCAAGTCAAGTCACAGGCTATGTCAAGTCAAATCAAGTCACAGGCTATGTCAACTCAAGTCAAGTCACAGGCTATGTCAAGTCAAGTCAAGTCACAGGCTATGTCAACTCAAGTCAAGTCACAGGCTATGTCAACTTTACCTTTTAGTTATTTTTACCATTTCAATGCTAACATCAGCGATCAGGTTTCCAAAGCGAATGCAAGCTAATCTTAGTAAAGTAACTTTTATCGGTGCTATCGTTATTCTGTATATTGTACGACATCACTAGCGTAAGGCAAAGTTTACATTGTAGGCTATATCAGTCTCAAGCAATCCCCCTCTTCACATTCGACACGGTGCCATCGAGTGTTAAACGCCAAAGGCGGCTTGAATTTACGGGTATGTCCCTCTTTGGCTACTGTACTTTCAAGATGGAGGGGCAACATGGCGACGCGCATTCGAACCCCTCACCCGTATGTATTTCCAATGGCATATTATACACTTACAGGAATACTTTATTACTTGAAAGAAGTAAATATACATTAATGAGCACATATATTTTTGAAAGAACTAAGTGTTTTAGCTAAGAATAAACTAAAAAAGTTACACTTTAAGGTTACTTTTATCATGTAAGCAACCTCTATACAGCGTCTCAGTTTGTGTAAATCCACTTGAGGGGTTCAGAGTATTTATTTTTTCGGAAACGAGGGTAACGCAGATGAGACACAATTGACAGGCGACTCCCTCACACGCTATGCTCACATGTCCCGGTTCATTGGTAAAAATAGCGATTTTCTCACAATTTACAAATAGTTGGAAACATTTGGGATATTGTAAGAACTCAACTGAACAAAATATATAACACTGGCCTGGTGGTTTTTAGATATTTGACTGCAAAAATACATAGTGTACCTTTAAAATGTTATCTATAATTAAGAAAATAAAATATTTTGTCAATAAAATATGATAATGAACTTTTTTTAAATAAAATAATGGCATTTTTTATCATAAGAAAAAAACACATTTTTGAGTTTGACAACAAACACATGGCTAAATACAGCATAACAATAATGAATCATTTCTGAACATTGACTTTTCTCATTGTTTCCCAAAATAATTCATAATCGTATAGAATATAATAGTGTAGTTCTAATCGGGGCTCAGTGTGACATCACACCCCGCCTGCTCCGCTGGGATTAATCCCGGCTCGTGTCTTCTGCTGTTAGATCTGCATTAAAGAACATCTCCGATAGAAGATCACAATAATATCACATTTGTCTTATTTTAAATAAACACAAAAAACAGAGATGAAAAATAAACTTCAGTAGGAAATGTATTTTTGCTATGGTTAAATAAATGTTCAGTGATTTCTTCCAAAGATTTTTTAAATTTGGCGCTATTTTTTTCTCTATATAGTGTTGATATGGCAACTAGTAAATACAGAGAGTTTCGTCATCCTGGCATGTGTGGAAAGTGTTAAACCATGCGTGTTACAATTAACCCCGCGTTAGGTTGTGCCCCGCGCTGCCCTACAGAATGCATGTGTGTTTGGGACAGAGATATATGCATTTGCAGCAGATATATGCTTCCCATCATAGATCAAAGCACGAGACGGACAGAGGTCGGAGGAGAATGCCGGAAAAAGTGACAGAATGGACGATATTCGTCTGTATTTGCATTACTCAAGCCGTGGTTCAGCTGGCCGTGTGAAAGCATAACTTCATATGGATTCGTCTGTGCATGTTTTTTTTACTCTCATGTGTTCCCATTCACATGCATTATACAACGGACACACAGCAACGGTTGAGTTAAACATCTTCATTTGTGTTCGACTGAGGAAACAAACACACCTGGGATGCTCTGGGGTCTGCAGATACACATGACATTTACACTTTTGGGTGAACTATCCCTTTAAGACCTGATCATTATCATTCTAACCTATTATTGTGAGGTTTTTCTTTACTTTAGAGGTTTATTGAAACTGGGACCTGCTCATTTCCTAAAGCTAAGATCATGTTTTTGCAATTGTTTAAGGCAAACAGTTCTCCTTTTAGGTTAGGTTTGAGGTTAGCCTAATTATAATGAACTAAAATAAAGCCCAATTGAAGACTAGTGGAAGTCAAACAGCTGAAAGCACCTGCTGCACACACATGAAGTGAGCGGTAAAATCCTGCCGTTTCACAAAACTAATTACAGTAGAACCCACAAACGCTCTCCGGATATTATCTTGAGGAATGTAAAAGTGAAGCCCCAACATCAGAGGAGGAAGAGGAAGTTGACCGGGGTGGTTTCTACATCACACACACACACACACACACACACACACACACACACACACACATGTTGTGTTTCCATGTTTTATGGGGACATTCCATAGGCGTAATGCATTTTATACTGTACAAACCATATTTTCTATCCCCCTACACTGCCCCTGCCCCTAAACCTACCCATCACAGGAGACATGCTGCATTTTTACTTTTTCAAAAACATCACTTAGTGTGATTTATAAGATGTTTTCCTCATGGGGACCAAAAAATGTCCCCACAAGGACAAAAATTTGGATATTGCCATCTTTGTGGGGACATTTTGTCCCCATACCGTAGGGATTACCAGTCCACACACACACACACACACACACACACACACACACACACACACACACACACACACACACACACACACACACACACACACACACACACACACACACAATCAAAGCAGATCGCTATCCCAGCTGCCACTGTGAGGATGCCACATATGAAACTTCATCTGCGTGATCCATCATACACACACACACACACACACACACACACACACACACACACACACACACACACACACACAGCAGAAGCTACAGCTGCACAACAAGTGAAACAAAACAGAAGGGAAAAACTGTGCTCAAATATATTTAGGCATTATATTTATGCAGTTTATATGCATATGACAGTTCCATTTTGATTAAATAGTTCCAAACTATCAATATTAAATCCGAATACAAAAATAGTTCCGAGCAACACAGTGATGTTTCGTTACTGAATGAATCGGTCTAATGCATGACTCAATGCCGTTTTGAACGAATCATTTGACTGAATGATTCAATGACTCACTCAGTAAGTCAATGATTCATTTTAGCTGAGAGAGTGACAAAGATTGAATGTTGTTTGTTTTTGGTCGTTATTTATTATAATATACACATTGTGAAAATGTTATTATTCCTGGCAATTGTAATTCTTATATATACTAAAAGAGTGTGTGTGCGCATGTGAGAGTGCGTGTTAGTGTGGACTGGTAATCCCTACGGTATGGGGACTAAATGTCCCCACAAAGATGGCAATATCCAAAATCCTTGTCCCTGTGGGAACATTTTTTGGTCCCCATGAGGAAAACATCTTATAAATCACACTAAGTGATGTTTTTTGAAAAAGTAAAAATGCAGCATGTCTCCTGTGATGGGTAGTGTGTGTGTGTGTGTGTGTGTGTGTGTGTGTGTGTGTGTGTGTGTGTGTGTTCGTATGTGTGTATGTGTGTGTGTGTGTGTGTGTGTGTGTGTGTGTGTGTGTGTGTGTGTGTGTGATGGGTAGGTTTAGGGGCAGTGTAGGGGGATAGAATGTACAGTTTGTACGGTATAAAAACCATTATGTCTATGGAATGTCCCAACAAAACATGGAAACACAATGTGTGTGTGTGTGTGTGTGTGTGTGTGTGTGTGTGTGTGTGTGTGTGTGTGTGTGTGTGTAGGTTTAGGGGCAAGGGCAGTGTGTGTGTGTGTAGGTTTAGGGGCAGGGGCAGTGTGTGTGTGTGTGTGTGTGTGTGTGTGTGTGTGTGTGTGTGTGTGTGTGTGTGTGTGTCAAACAAAATGAAAAGGCAGTGAATATCTGCAGTCACAACCAAACTCAGGAGACATGAAGAATATGACCCAAAACATTTGAAAGAGTCTCTGTTAACACCCTTGAGTATTTTGTTCTCATCACAATAACACAAAAGCACAACTGCATCTCCAGCATCTGCACACGAGTGTATGGAGTGTGTTGAGTTCTCCTGTTAGACACACACTCGATTCCAGCGGATCTGCCTTAGGCTGAGCGATCCCTCATCACCTGTCAGCGTCACACCATCAGCTAAAGAGCCCAGACGCACCGGGACAGCAGACGCTTCTGAAGCTCAGCGCGCATGAATTAAATCGAATGTTTTCAATTCAACTTTAATGTAATTTGAGCTCTTTAAAGGAGATATATCTACACTAGTGAGGCATAATGATGGTTTCACCATCTAGATATGAATGAGCACTATTATAACTTCACTGCATGCAATAAGTCTCTTTCTATATAGACACGAAACATCTGTAAAAGAGTATCTCCACCATTACTGCCCAGTGGGAAAGGTACCAGCGGGGCATGTTGTCACACATGAATATACATATATTAGGCCATAATCATGTTCCGACTGAGATCAGGTCTCTATGAATATGATCCGTCCTGTGAGAAATCATATCAAATCTATCAACGAACCACAGCCAGTGTTGCCAGCTTGCATTTGTGTAGTTTGTTTTACAATAGAAACATGCAATTATATATCATCATTTTAGCTTAATTAAATAGTAAACTATAAAACAAAACAACTCAAGAAAAATATAGATGTATTGTGTTTATTATTAATAATTTGCATAGCATGCATGTGATAATATACAGTGACAACACGCCTTAAATAAATGTAAAAACTATAATAAAATATATATAATTTTACAATATAATATAAAATATATAATATAATTAATATAATATAATTTAAAAATTTAAAAATTAATAAAAATAAAAATAAATTAAATACAATAATAAATTAAATTAAATAAATAGAAAATAATTTTGCGTGTGTGTATGCGTGAGTGTGTGTGTATGCGTGAGTGTGTGTGTGTGTGTGTTTGTGTGAGTGAGTGAGTGTTTGTGTGAGTGAGTGAGTGAGTGTGTGTGTGTGTGTGTGTGTGTGTGTGTGTGTATATGTGAGTGTGTGTGTGTGTGTGTGTGTGTGTGTGTGTGTGTGTGTGTGAGTGAGTGAGTGAGTGTGTGTGTGTGTGTGTGTGTGTGTGTGTGTGTGTGTGTGTGTGTGAGAGTGTTGGAGAGTATGAGAGTGTGTGTGAGTGAGTGTGATAGAGAGTGTGTACATGTGTTTGTGTGAGTGTGTGTGTGTGTATGTTTGTGTGTGTGTGTGTGAGTGTTGGAGAGTATGAGAGTGTGTGTGTGTGTGAGTGTTGGAGAGTATGAGAGTGTGTGTGAGTGAGTGTGTACATGTGTTTGTGTGAGTGTGTGTGTGTGTGTGTGTGTGTGTGTGTATGCGTGAGTGTGTGGGCATGTTTTTGTGAAATATCAGGACACAAATGTGTATAATGAGGTTTTTTCACAGAAAGTAAACTGTCTCCTGTGATGGGTAGTGTGTGTGTGTGTGTGTGTGTGTGTGTGTGTGTGTGTGTGTGTGTGTGTGTGTGTGATGGGTAGGTTTAGGGGCAGTGTAGGGGATAGAAAATAATGTTTGTATGCGGTATAAAATGCATTACGCCTATGGAATGTCCCCACATTTCACAAAAACAAACGTGTGTGTGTGTGCGTGTGTGTGTGTGTTGACAGGCAAGGGTTTTAACGTTGAACTCTCTCTGTGTGTTATCTGCTCCGAGAGGTCCATAAACGTCCTCGCACAACATAACCGTACATTTAATCGTAAAAGTCAACAACACTGAGCAAACATCTCTAACCGACACACAAACGCCTCGTCACACCGATCAGGCGCCCCTTCAATTCAAACCCATTCTTTGAAAATGAAATAAAACCACACTTGCAAACTTATAAAAGTGTCACAAATCTCCAACATACAGTATATCTGACTGGAACATCTGTGCAGATCAGAACAGAGAAACCACATGACCTCTCCTATCTAATTTCCCATGATTCCCTGCACAAGAACGCGGATCAAATGAAACAGGTCAGAGGCCGAACTGGTCGTTCAGAGGACTATTTCAGGACATGCACATGAGCGATAAACAATATAACAGTGACTTCCTGCGTTCCAGTCGTTAGGTCTTCTATGAGGCTGTTTGGATGTTGGATTGCGGTAAATCACTGTTTATAATCGGAAGGTTCACATTACGACACCACGTCTGTTTATATTGCTCCGTTTACCATGCATCTCCCAAACAAGTCATGAGTCACTGTTATTAGCAAATCTCCAGATCAAAAGAGTGTGATGCATTAAAAAGAGATGCAGTTATTGAAGAGATTTTACAATGTCCTGATCAGAGCAAACACACTACAGCTGTACACGGCTAAATGTGTTCTGAACAACAGCATTAACCAATGACCAGATATGGCTGGGTTTTCATTTGGAGCCAAATTACAGGGGGGTAAAAATGACTTTAGAAAGTGTATTTTTGCACATAGACAGGCAGACCTATTAGTAAAATCTGTTGCCTTCAGCAATCTTTGTTATGTTATATGCCAATGATGACAGTTCAAAAATGGGAAAAAAGCACTTTTTGGGTTTCCCCCCCGATAGTTTGCATGCCTGACTCAAGCACCGTAGCATCAGATCTCTTAATATCCTTTTAGATTTAGGTTCTTATGAACAAACTTTTCTGTTGGAATCTTAATTTTAAGGCCCTACATGGTTCAATCTCAATGATATAGGGATGTCCATGTGGTAACGAGTACTCACGATAGGAGTAACTTCAGAAGCTGTTAAAATGAAGCTGTCCCAAATATCGCTGACTCAAAAATAGATTCTAAATACGCTTTTGAGAGCAAAGTAATGTGCCTCAACCATTTTCAGTGGATTTTTTGTACTCAGATATTCTTTTTATAGAGGGAAACAAGATACATTTCTAGTTCTAACAATAGACATACCCCTTTAAATGCCATAAGTATCAGCTGTGTGCAAAGTGACCCACATTTGGTTTTGACCACTGAAAATGGGTAAAATTCAACAGTTTCAACATGGAGCTTCTTTGAGATACCCATATCTACGGGACTGAACTATATAGGGCCTTCAAAATGAAGATTTAAAAAGACAAGTTTATTAATAACGAGAATCTAAAAGGATATTAAGATATCTTGAATACTTCTTGAGTAACAGGCATGCAAACTTTGGAAAAGGAATATTTACGGCGCTCAGACAGGTATTCAATTTACTCATGGAGCCACATTAAGATCTCCATATCTCTGGGACTGAACCATACAAGCCATTTAAAATTAAGATACCAAAAGAAAAATTTGTTGAGAATCAGAATCTAAGAGGATATTAAGATATCTTTAATACTTTTTTAGTTACAGGCATGCAAACTTTGGAAAAGGAATTTTTAAGGCACTCAGATTGGTATATTCAATTTACTCATGGAGCCACATTAAGATCCCCATATCTCTGAGAAAGAACCATCAAGGGCATTTAAAATACAGATACCAAAAGAAAAGTGTGTTAAGAACCGGAATCCAGAAGGATATTAAGATATCTTTAGTACTTTTTGAGTTACAGGCATGCAAACTTGGGGCAAAAACACACAATAAGTGCTTTTTCCCATTTTTGAACGGTCACAGTTGGCATACAATGAGACAAAGATTGCTAAAGTCAACATATTTTATTAATAGATCTAGCAATGTCTGTGTAAAAAAATAAAACTTTTTAATGTAATTTTCATACCCCTGTATTTTGGCTCCAAATCTCAGGTGAAAACACTAAAATGAAAGCATGCAAAAGTTTGGTATGCAAACGGTAGCTCAGGTAGGTCAATAAACACACCAGTAGAAGCGTTGGTATAATATAATATCCCAAAATCATAGATTCAGATGGGATTAAAATCTCAAAGTACGCCTGAGAAACACAAACTTCACTAACAGTTGCTGATCCCTGTCTCGTGTCTAAGGACTCTTATTTTGAAAAGTACTCAAACGGACTAAACTCCAGTGTTTTTCATGAGATCTTGTTGTAGACTTTTTATTGTGATGGCTGAATGGGAAACAAAAGCCTGTCGATAGCAAAGGAAAGAGAAAGGCCTAGCACATACGAGACGGCGATAAGAGATGAAGGCTGATAAATCACAAAGGGTTTTAGCTGCAAAAACGTGCCAAGAGCAACAGATGAGAATGAGATATG
>CM040916.1:52369730-52384730 GCA_023029165.1 Gobiocypris rarus
ATCAGACCTGTATCTGAGACTGCATATGTACCGCCCGCTCCAAGCTAGAGGGACTCAAACCCGGGTCTGCCATCACGAGAGTCGGACGCTCTAACAAGGAGGCTAAAGGCTGCAACCCCTAGCGTCAGTCGCTAGAGCGTCTCTTGAGATCAGAGGAGTGAGGTTTACTCACACAGCGACTACTAGCTGAAGGAGGCTAAAGGCTGCAACCCCTAGCGTCAGTCGCTGGCGTCTCTTGAGATCAGAGGAGTGAGGTTTACACAGCGACTACTAGCTGAAGGAGGCTAAAGGCTGCAACCCCTAGCGTCAGTCGCTAGAGCGTCTCTTGAGATCAGAAGAGTGAGGTTTACTCACACAGTGACTACTAGCTGAAGGAGGCTAAAGGCTGCAACCCCTAGCGTCAGTCACTAGAGCGTCTCTTGAGATCAGAGGAGTGGGGTTTACCCACACAGTGACTACTAGCTGAAGGAGGCTAAAGGCTGCAACCCCTAGCGTCAGTCGCTAGAGCGTCTCTTGAGATCAGAGGAGTGGGGTTTACTCACACAGCGACTACTAGCTGAAGGAGGCTAAAGGCTGCAACCCCTAGCATCAGTCGCTAGAGCGTCTCTTGAGATCAGAGGAGTGAGGTTTACTCGCACAGTGACTGCTAGCTGAAGGAGGCTAAAGGCTGCAACCCCTAGCATCAGTCGCTAGAACGTCTCTTGAGATCAGAGGAGTGAGGTTTACTCACACAGCGACTACTAGCTGAAGGAGGCTAAAGGCTGCAACCCCTAGCATCAGTCGCTAGAGCGTCTCTTGAGATCAGAGGAGTGGGGTTTACCGCACAGTGACTACTAGCTGAAGGAGGCTAAAGGCTGCAACCCTAGCATCAGTCACTAGGCGTCTCTTGAGATCAGAGGAGTGGGGTTTACGCACAGTGACTACTAGCTGAAGGAGGCTAAAGGCTGCAATCCCTAGCATCAGTCGCTAGAGCGTCTCTTGAGATCAGAGGAGTGGGGTTTACTCACACAGCGACTACTAGCTGAAGGAGGCTAAAGGCTGCAATCCCTAGCATCAGTCACTAGAGCGTCTCTTGAGATCAGAGGAGTGGGGTTTACTCACACAGCGACTACTAGCTGAAGGAGGCTAAAGGCTGCAACCCCAGCATCAGTCGCCAGAGCGTCTCTTGAGATCAGAGGAGTGGGGTTTACTCACACAGCGACTACTAGCTGAAGGAGGCTAAAGGCTGCAACCCCTAGCATCAGTCACTAGAGCGTCTCTTGAGATCAGAGGAGTGAGGTTTACCCGCACAGTGACTACTAGCTGAAGGAGGCTAAAGGCTGCAACCCCTAGCATCAGTCGCTAGAGCTCTTGAGATCAGAGGAGTGGGGTTTACTCACACAGCGACTACTAGCTGAAGGAGGCTAAAGGCTGCAACCCCTAGCATCAGTCGCTAGAGCGTCTCTTGAGATCAGAGGAGTGGGGTTTACTCACACAGCGACTACTAGCTGAAGGAGGCTAAAGGCTGCAACCCCTAGCATCAGTCACTAGAGTCTCTTGAGATCAGAGGAGTGGGGTTTACTCACACAGCGACTACTAGCTGAAGGAGGCTAAAGGCTGCAACCCCTAGCGTCAGTCGCTAGAGCGTCTCTTGAGATCAGAGGAGTGAGGTTTACCCGCACAGTGACAACTAGCTGAAGGAGGCTAAAGGCTGCAACCCCTAGCATCAGTCGCTAGAGCGTCTCTTGAGATCAGAGGAGTGGGGTTTACTCGCACAGCGACTGCTAGCTGGCCTCCGTTACATATGGAAGACCGCATTTACATTACGTTGGCAATGTTTACATGCACAACTTGTGTTTCAATCGGACTGAATTTATTCCGACTGATGAATCTGAGTGTAGTGAATGCTAAAAGTTATCGGGTTGATATGCGCATTTATTTGTCACAAGCTTCAAATCGAGTAGAATTGTTTTTACATGCACACACTGCAATTCTTTATTTGTTTTAGACAGCAGACATTACATGCATTTTTGATCATGATGAGCATTTGAACAGTTGTGCCGTGCTGCTTATATTATACTATGACATTGAGATAAGTGATCATCCGGATTTATTTAGACCTTCCTATATTGTATTTATATAAAGCCTTCACAGGCAAATTTACTTTATGTATGTCAGGAAACACGATTCCTGGCTGCATGTCGATATCCATCGATCATGGGATCTTTGGTAAGTTGTAAGGAGCACTATATGGAGTCTAAACTTTGGTTTAAACTGATAATTGTTTGTTGTACTCAGTTTCTCCTATTAACTGCAGTTATGCAGCAGCTCTTCTGCCACTCAGTACGGCTGAGGGGGTGTTCTAAGGCGGGAAAGTTCTCACAAATATGTGTTTTTGCAATGTACACAGAGATGAACACGGTATTATTTTCACAAAATGTGCACCTTAAAACCCGTTTTCAAAAGTATGCATTTTCAGGACCCCAAAACACTGTTGTCGCGTAAATTAACGGCCAAAATGCATAAAAAGTTAGCCGTGTAAACGGCCCCTGAATGAAGACGGTTATGGAAGCAAAATAGCCTAAAATCTCAAAATTGACCAATGCATGAAAAACAATGGTTTTGTCTGAAGTGTCTTGCCTTAAAACAAGATAAATGAAAATATTGTGATCTCAAATTAAGCAATTGCCTCATCTAACAATATTTTGATTATTAATTTTAGGGAGAAAAAACCCAAATTTCAATTTGCTAACAATAAACAATTCAAGATTTATACTATAGAAACAAGTGTTATCATATATGTTTTCCGTTTAACGAAAATGATCTGCATTTTTTGCTACTGAAACAAGAATCTGTGTGTATAAGACCTCCTCAGTTGGTCAACAGGACAGGTAAGCATGGCTGAAGTTGAATATCTCGTCAGAGTTCATACGTTTCCATCGCTGGAGGAGGGCACAGGCTTAAAATAGCCAGCGTAAATGAAGGGCTTGCTCCATTTCTATTTACATTAGATTAGCATTTCAGATCCCAGTTCAACAATGAACAATGCAGTTCAAAGTTTTCCTATATGATAGCGGCGCACGGCCACATCGCAGATAAAAGCATGAGGGGGGAGGTTATGAAAATAAGGGCAGAGCGGAGCGTTCACTCGACCAGAATACAGGTCAAGCGCTCAAAGGACGACGACATACACGATAAACAGCCTGGCACCGCATCAAACCTGAGGCTCTCCAGCTGCTGTGGAGCAATAACAGCCATAAACACAGGCAATATGACATGATAAGCACATGGAAGTCAAACCCTCTTAGAAAGTTCAAGAACATCATTGCTGTTTGAAAACTAAGAGCATGTAAATAAATAAGTATTCATATTCTTGTGTAATCGACGCGCCATCCTAAATGAACCCATCTCGTGCATGATACCCAAAATTTCGAATATTCCTATCTAATATGATTTATGACCTGCAAGGTTGCCAGAGTAATAATTATACACTGTTAATAATAGGCCAGAGGAGAACTGGCACCCCGACTGAGTCTGGTTTCTCCCAAGGTTTATTTTTCTCCATCATGCCCTGATGGAGTTTTGGTTCCTTGCCACTGTCGCCTTTGGCTTGGCTTGCTCAGTTGGGGACACTCAAATTATGATCCAAGTTACTCAACTAAATATACAAATAGAATTTATTAATTTGGTCATATATAATTCTATAAACTATCCAAATTAAACTAGCCAAATCAAATTTTGTTGCAATGTTGTCCTGTTTAACACTGTGAAGCTGTGAAGTTGATTGATTGATTGATTGTAAATCAGATGATTTTTGTTACGGGACCCAGATTTTTGATAGCACCAAAATTATTTATCATACAAAATATTGACCATATACAGCATAGGCGACATCCAAAATGATTAACATGGGCATTAATATGGAAAATGTTTGTTTTTTTTCAATAACAAACTATATTTGAACATGATCACTATTTATTTTACCATGCACGATTATACATTTAAAAGTTTGTAATAATTAATATTTTTGATATTTTTGAAAGTCATATGCTGACATAGGCTGCATTTATTAGATGAAAACTACAGTAAAAACAGAAATATTGTGAAGGATCCTTCAGAAATAATTATAATATGCTAATTAGATGCTCAATTATTATTATATTATTATCAATATCATAATATTTTGTGGAAACCGTGATAATTTGTTTTCAGGATTCTCTGATGAATAGAAAGCGCAAAAGAACAGCATTTATTGGAAATATCATATTTTGTATCATTATAAATTAACGATTTAAAGCATTCCTGATGAATAAAAGTATTATTTTCTTGAATGATAGTGCATCATGACTTCCAGAAAACTGTTGTCAACACTGATCGATGATGATCATAAATGTTTCTTGAGCATCGAATCATCATATTAGAGGGATTTCTGAAGGATCATGTGACACTGAAGACTGGAATGCAGTGCATTTTGTGATTATCCCAAAGAGACCTGCATCCCACCTTCGGATCGCGAGCCATCAGCTGAGTGTAAATAGTTGGCATGGCAGCGTGGAAAAAGGGCCGCCCGTGACACGATAAACCATGTAATGCATTTGTACACAAAGCCCCTGTGATATTCAAACTGATATTAATGCGATTGTGGCTGGACAAACGAGCCAAACACTCAATGCATCTCATGCACAAACACACACGCATGCAAACACAATAGCGAGGCGTTGACCACGATGGAGAGCGCAGGAGATCTAAACGCATCTAGAAAACTTTCCGTGGGTTTCTAGTTACCTGTGCGTCTTTCAAAGGCAGCTTCTGTAACCCAACCCGCCCGCAAGGGCGTGCCAGCCTCGCTCTCGCTCAGTCTATTTATTTTTCCAGGCCATAATTTGCTGCCGTCTCTCCCAAAGAGGCCTATATTACAATCGCCTTTGATTTCCCCGCTTTGAAAACTCTCCTAAACGCGCTCGGGCACGTCAATGATTGTCTGGTTGTGAGAGTGACCTCTGAACCGGTTGGTTAGCTGGACTAGTTTATGATTTCCCCCCATAAAGCTTCTTAAAGGGATGTTGACTAAGTCAAACCGTTAACCTTTAACCCCTTCAATGCACACATCCAGTTGGCGGGCGACTCCTACCCTCTTCCTAGACTTTCTCGAACACACATACCATGAGCGGCAGAGCGTATCTGCGCTCGGAGAGACACTGGGCTCGTCTGTCTTTCTGACCGTCCGTCTCACTTCATACATGAGGCTTCTATTGTGCTGCACGGATGGGAATCTCTGTCTTTGTTTGAGACGGACGGTGTAACAGATCCTCAGGCTGGATCTGCTTTCACGGCTCTTAAAGAGGCTGGATGTGCCCGGAAAGCAAATGGCAATGCATGCAAAACAAAACTGCATGTCAGATTCCTTCCCAAATCATATTAAAGTTGCTGTCGCACGTGGCATTACAAAATATCCTGCATTAGACAAAAGGAGGAGAAACACAATTTATCATAAACAAGCAACAATATTTGCAGAACTGCAATACTGACATTTAAGTATCATGGATGCACAATATCAGGGAATACCGTTTCCATGAAAGGGTGAACATGGTCTGCAACAATGCTTAGGTAGGTGGGACGTGTCAAAGTAACATCCACATGGATGGCAGGACCCAAGGTTTCCCAGCAGAACATTGCCCAAAGCATCACCTCCGCCGGCTCGCCTTCTTCCCATAGTGCATCCTGGGGCCATGTGTTCCCCAGGTAAGCAACGCACACGCACCCGGCTATCCACGTGATGTAAAAGAACACGTGATCATCAGACCAGGCCACCTTCTTCCATTGCTCCGTGGTCCAGTTCTGATGCTCACGTGCCACTGTTGGTGCTTTCGGCGGGGTCAGAGGTCAGCATGGGCACCCTGACTGGTCAGCGGCTATGCCGCCCCATACGCAACAAACTGCGATGCTCTGTGTATTCTGACACCTTTCTATCAGAACCAGCATTAACTTCTTGAGCAGTTTGAGCTCCAGTAGCTCGTCTGTTTGATCGGACCACACGGGCCAGCCTTCGCTCCACACGTGCATCAATGAGCCTGAGCCGCCCATGACCCTGTGGCCGGTTCTCCACTGTTCCTTCCTTGGAGCACTTTTGATAGATCCTGACCAATGCAGACCGGGAACACCCCACAAGAGCTGCAGTTTTGGAGATGCTCTGATCCAGTCGTCTAGCCATCACAATTTGGCCCTTGTCAAACTCGCTCAAATCCTTACACTTGCCCATTTTTCCTGCTTCTAACACATCAACTTTGAGGACAAAATGTTCACTTGCTGCCTAATATATCCCACCCACTAACAGGAGCCGTGATTGAGAGATAATCAGTTTTATTCACTTCACCGGTCAGTGCTTATAATGTTATGCCTGATTGATGTATATGTATATATATATTATTTATATACACATATAAATATCACAATAATCTTTCAATTGCTTTGCTACACTAAACATCTGTTTCCCAAAAGAGCAAAGTAGCAGGTTAGAGATAAAGACACAGATTAAAAATAGTATGTTTGCTGGCTCTGCAATCAATCCCGTATGAAACCAGCAGCAGCTCTGTGCAGGACAAAAGGCAGATGGTTAAACAATGTCTCCTCAAAGCGTTCTGCCACACGGTATCCGTTTACCAGTCTGTAACAAAGGCGCGTTGCAGCTGGCACTTCACAAGCATTATAGAGCAGATTCAGAACATGAAAAACAATCCAGTGAATGCCAAGGTCAACGGCACGGGACAGCACAGTAGAGTGACATGACTACCAGCACTGCTGAGAACACTGGCTTTCCTGCTGGTTGACCAGTTTAGCCTGGCTGGTTAGTAGGTAAGAGGTAGGTATCAGTGTTTTCAGCAGGGCAGAATCACAGCCTTAAGGTGCGTCCTAACTCACTTTAATTATGTAACGGAGGGGGCGGAGCATCAGATATAGTATTAAAATAACCTTATAAACATACACTACACGGATGAGTGGATAGTGCATAAGTGCATCATTTGGGACACAACATTAATCTACAAATGCAAAGCAAACAAATATAAACATTTAGATTCGCACATTTATTTTAAGCAACTTTTTTTTCTTTGATTTTCAATATTACAACAGTAGTACCAGGATATTTAAAAACTACAAAATAAAACAAGAATTATACATGGGCCTATATATATATAAAACCAAAACAATTTAATACTTATTTAATTTTGTTTTATTAAATTTTATTCAAAAAAATTTAATTAGATTTTATTAAATACATTTAATTTTTGTTTTACTTTTTTTACACACACAAAAATATAAAAATAAACATAAAATATAAGTAAATTAAAATAAAATATATTAAAACTAAAATGATATAGGTTATATATAAATCATTGTAGTTATTTAAATATACACACTGAACAATGAGATATATATATATATATTTCATTGTCCTTACATATCTTATACACTGAAAAAACATGACTAAAATTAAATCTGAATATATAACTAAAAAATTATTGTCAATACTTTTATGTTTCATAAAATTCTATTAAATAATTTCTGTTATATATATATAAACATTAAACAAATATTTAATAGAATTTTATTAAACAAATATATTTATTACACACTGAAAATAACTAAAATCACATAACTAAAATACAATAAATAAATAAAAAAATAAATATTAGGCTAGATATTTTACATATTTACGTTTAATTTTAGTTTAATTTAATATATACTGAAAAATGCTAAAATTAAATATAAATATATTTAAATATGTTTTTATAATTTTATTATTTTGTTTCATATATATATATTACACACTGAAAAAATATCTAAAATAACATAACTAAAATAAAATAAATTAAAACAATTTCATTTTGCCTACATATTTTATTTTTAAATTAGGTTTAATTTAATATATACTGAAAAAATGCTAAAATGTAATATAATTATATAACTTAAAATAAAATCATATAAAAATCACTGAAGGTTGACACTACAGCTCTCGGGCCTGTAACGCGTTTCCTGTAGCCCGCGGGCGCACGCGCGTGTTTTTGAACACGTTTAGCATTCAGAGAGAATTATTTCTTCAGGTCACAGATTAAAGCGATGGGCTCTGCTCTGTTTTCCCAAGCGCCGGCTCTTTCCCCCGTTTGCATGAACACCGGCCCTGCGATAGCGACAGGAAATTGAGACCGATCCCAGAGATAAAGCCACGGCTTCGGCCAATAAGGAGCTCTGGAGGTGACTGGGTGGTTGGAAGGCGGCCAATAGGAGAGGAGACAGACCGCGATTCCAGGAAGGGTTTTCCCCGGAGGATCTTTATGACTGATTGATGTGTAAAATCAGTGTTCAAAGACACAACTACACGCTCAGCAACACAGCAGCCACACGGGTGTGTACTGTCCGAGAGCGACTCATCAAAATATAAAAACTACAATTAAATGTATTTGTTTTATATATTCAATTTTAGTTTTGTTTATTAAGTTTGTTATTATGAATATAATAAACAGAAAACTAAACTAAAATATAAACATTGTATTGTAAAAAAATATATATATATATATATATATATATATATATATATATAAGAAATTACACAAAATGTAATCAAGACCCATCAGTGTAAGGTGAACTCAAGAAAAGGAGGGAAAGGAGAGATTAATGAATAACTGTTGGGCTGAGGTGAATGGGAGTGATATTAGGGTGGGTCAACAGAGTAAAGTTGTGCTGGGCCTTTGATCAGCTATCCATTAATAACCCGAGAGCCGCTGGGGTTACAGGTCATACACACCACAGCAGCAATACCTGTGTACGCTTATGAACTCATGACAATATAAATAAGCGATGAAATGAACCATGAGGAAGATGGAGAGTGACTCAACCGATGGTTTCTGGAGCACCTCCAGGCCATAATGCAAGTCTTTTGATATTCACCCGCGTGTGTGTGTGTGTGTGTGTGTAACACTTTGGTTTTCGGCCAAAACACACATGGCTTGGTAATAGTTAACAGTCAGCAAACACAGAGGAGGAAAGTCAGCGTGGAGACTCATATCATACACATTCTGCCCTTCACTGGCGTCTCAGGCACTGTACCCGCACTGTACCCGCACTGTAACCGCACTGTAACCGCACTGTACCCGCACTGTACCCGACTGTACCAAGACTGTAACCGACTGTAACCGTGACTGTAACCGTGACTGTACCCGCACTGTACCCGCAGACTGTAACCCCACTGTACCCAAGACTGTAACCGCACTGTACCCGACTGTAACCGACTGTACCCCCACTGTACTCCCAAGACTGTAACCGACTGTACCCGACTGTACCCGCAGACTGTAACCGCACTGTACCCGCAGACTGTAACCGCAGACTGCCCGCAGACTGTACCCGCACTGTACCCGCACTGTAACCCCACTGTACCCGACTGTAACCGCACTGTAACCGCACTGTACCTGCGCTGTAGCTGCGCTGTAGCTGCGCTGTACCCGCACTGTAACCCCACTGTACCCGACTGTAACCGCACTGTAACCGCACTGTACCTGCACTGTAACTGCACTGTAGCTGCACTGTAACTGCACTGTAGCTGCACTGTAGCTGCACTGTAACTGCGCTGTAACTGCGCTGTAACTGCGCTGTAACCCCATGGTACCCGCACTGTAACCGCACTGTAGCTGCACTGTAGCTGCACTGTAGCTGCACTGTACCCGCACTGTACCCGCACTGTAACCGCACTGTAACCGCACTGTACCCGCACTGTAACCGCACTGTACCCGCACTGTAACCGCACTGTACCTGCACTGTAACCGCACTGTACCTGCACTGTAACCCCACTGTACCCGCACTGTAACCGCACTGTAACCGCACTGTACCTGCGCTGTAGCTGCGCTGTAGCTGCGCTGTAACTGCGCTGTAACTGCGCTGTAGCTGCACTGTAGCTGCACTGTAGCTGCACTGTAGCTGCACTGTAACTGCACTGTAGCTGCACTGTAACTGCACTGTAGCTGCACTGTAACTGCACTGTAACTGCACTGTAACTGCGCTGTAACTGCGCTGTAACTGCGCTGTACCCGCACTGTACCCGCACTGTAACCGCACTGTAGCCGCACTGTAACTGCACTGTAACTGCACTGTAGCTGCACTGTAACTGCACTGTAACTGCACTGTAGCTGCACTGTAGCTGCACTGTAACTGCACTGTAGCTGCACTGTAGCTGCACTGTAACTGCACTGTAACTGCACTGTAGCTGCACTGTAACTGCACTGTAACTGCACTGTAGCTGCACTGTAACTGCACTGTAGCTGCACTGTAACTGCACTGTAACTGCACTGTAACTGCACTGTAACTGCACTGTAACTGCACTGTAGCTGCACTGTAACTGCACTGTAACTGCACTGTAACTGCACTGTAACTGCACTGTAGCTGCACTGTAACTGCACTGTAACTGCACTGTAGCTGCACTGTAGCTGCCACTGCACTGTAGCCGCACTGTAACCGCACTGTACCTGCACTGTAGCTGCACTGTAGCTGCGCTGTACCTGCACTGTAACCGCACTGTAACCGCACTGTACCCGCACTGTAACCCCACTGTACCCGCACTGTAACCGCACTGTACCTGCGCTGTAGCTGCGCTGTACCCGCACTGTAACCCCACTGTACCCGCACTGTAACCGCACTGTAACCGCACTGTACCTGCACTGTAGCTGCACTGTAGCCGCACTGTAACTGCACTGTAGCTGCACTGTAGCTGCACTGTAGCTGCACTGTAGCTGCACTGTAACTGCACTGTAGCTGCACTGTAACTGCACTGTAACTGCACTGTAACTGCACTGTAACTGCACTGTAGCTGCACTGTAACTGCACTGTAACTGCACTGTAGCTGCACTGTAACTGCACTGTAACTGCACTGTAGCTGCACTGTAACTGCACTGTAACTGCACTGTAGCTGCACTGTAACTGCACTGTAACTGCACTGTAGCTGCACTGTAACTGAACTGTAACTGCACTGTAGCTGCACTGTAGCTGCACTGTAACTGCACTGTAACCGCACTGTAGCCGCACTGTAGCTGCACTGTAACTGCACTGTAGCTGCACTGTAACTGCGCTGTAGCTGCACTGTAACTGCGCTGTAGCTGCACTGTAGCCGCACTGTAGCTGCACTGTAGCTGCACTGTAGCCGCACTGTAACTGCTGTGGGATATGATGATGGACGGATGATCACATCATCTGCATAAAGTGCTGCTTTAGTTAGTCTTTTTTTTCTGTGAATAATGCAATATGACGTCAAAATCACGACAACAGCACAACATATTTAATTTTTTTATATACATGTTAAAAAATAAATATGATTTAGATATATATATATATACACATACACAATTGTTTTTATTGTTATCTTATTGTTTTTATATATTTTATATTTAATTTTATATTTACGTTTTGTTTATTTTTCTTATTATTTTATATTAAGTTTTATTTACTAACACACACACACACATTTTTTTAAATTTAAAAAATTATATACATATAAACATACACACATATATATATATATATATATATATATATATATATATATATATATATAAAGTTCATAAAGTATATAAAATAATAAATAAAAACAAAAAGATAAAATAATAATCATAAATTAATTAAATTCAATAAATAAGAGAAAAATACAATATAATAATAAATAATCAAATAAATAATACAATATGATAAAAAATAGAATACTAAAAACAATATAACATTTTAAATAATATAAATAAAATAAAATCTTTGAAAATAAAAACATTATTGTATTTTTTTGGTGAATTCTGGGTAAATATTGTTCAAAATAATACAGCTATATGACTAATATGGCAAAAAATATGGCATATTGCCTTTTCTATTTTGGATTAAAAAAAAGAAAATTAAAATTAGAAATAATTTGAGTTAATTTAGTTAATTTGGACAATACATTTAAAATACAATATGAAAATAAATAAATAAACATTCTTGTGCTTTTGAGCATGTCAATCAGGGTAAAGCGTCTCTTCTGTAAATCTGTTCCAAACACTTCTCTAACATCCCGTCTTTTCTAGAACAGAAAGAAGGATAACCACTGCAAGCACAACAACTCACAATGTTACGAATGAAGTCGAGCGCACACACACACACACACACCGATGTGACCAAACACTGATGAGCTCTTTGAAGGAACATTCCGAGCATGTCCGAACACACGTATGTCTGCGAACGTGCATCGAATGGAAGGAATGCGAAATCAAGAGCGTACTCAACACTAATTGAGCCCTGCATTAATATAATAAAGCTGGAATGTTCACATCAAAAGACGAGTTTCTCATCATTGCCGTGATCCGCCTCTGACACCACAGCGGATCGGGACGGGGAATCGGGAACACTGGGGCTGCAGGCAACGAGAAGATTCCACAGATAAAGACAGGGGAAAGCAAAGCTGAGGGGTTCACACACACACACACACACACACACACACACGTCACATGGAGAGCCTAAAGTCCGTTAACCGCAGTACAAATCACCGATAGGGTTTTTGGGGCTGAATTTAACAAACAATTATTGGCTGATTCCGATACCGATATGTCACCTGTCATTCAAACAGTGTTTTGATCATGTTTTAAATCAGCAAAAAAACACATTAACTTATAGCCATTATCAAATCATCTCTAATGAACATAGACTGGATTCTGTTAACATTCAGCAGGCAAACATAAATACATAAAATATACATATGAAACAAACGGTGCTTTCTAAGTCGATGTAATGTTAAATAACACTGTTAATCCTGTCAAAGTTACTTTGTTAAACTTGACGGGCTGCCGTGAAGACCTTCGAGTCCTGTGTGTGTGTGTGTGTGTGTGTGTGTGTGTGTGTGTGTGTGTGTGTGTGTGTGTGCGTGTGCGCGTGTGTGTGTGTGCGTGTGTGCGTCTGTGTGCGTGTGTGTCTGTGTGCGTGTGAGTGTGTGAGTCTGTGTGCGTGTGCGCACGTGTGTCTGTGTGTGTGTCTGTGTGCGTGTGTGTGTGTCTGTGTGCGTGTGTGTGTCTGTGTGTGTGTCTGTGTGTCTGTGTCTGTGTGTGTGTGTGTGTGTGTGTGTGTGTGTGTGTGTGTGTGTGTGATGGGTAGGTTTAGGGGCAGTGTGTGTGTGTGTGTGTGTGTGTGTGTGTGTGATGGGTAGGTTTAGGGGCAGGGGCAGTGTGTGTGTGTGTGTGTGTGTGTGTGTGTGTGATGGTAGGTTTAGGGGCAGGGGCAGGGGCAGTGTGTGTGTGTGTGTGTGTGTGTGTGTGTGTGTGTGTGATGGGTAGGTTTAGGGGCAGTGTAGGGGGATAGAAAATACGGTTTGTACAGTATAAAATGCATTACGCCTATGGAATGTCCCCACATTTCACAAAAACAAACATGTGTGTGTGTATGTGTGTGTGTGTGTGTGTGTGTAGAAACATGCAGGATTCATATTGAAACCGCTTCACAGACACTGCCTTCACGCAGTTCATTACTAACCATTGGTTTGTTATATCGGCCTTGTTCATGCTGATGGTTGTAAATTGATCAAAAATCGTCCGATACATCGGTGCATACCTAAAAATCACTGTAACACACGGGCCGAGTGGCTTATCCTGCAAAAAGTGATTTTCATTCTCAGTAATCTGTCTCATCATTAACACAAAACACACCGGATGAGGTTCAAACATCGGGTTATGGATTTGTTTGTTCAAATCATACAAAAATTCAATTACATTAAATTAAATATTTTATTAAGTTAAATTAAAAAAAAGCATGGGTGTGTTCAAATCATAAAATAAGCTAATTAATTAATTAATGAAACTAAATATAAAATAAAATAAAGTATGGGTTTTTCAAATCATAAAATTTCATTTTAATTAATTAAATTAGGAATGTTTGTACAAATCATGCAAAATAAATAAATATATTAAAATAAAACAGGTATGGCCTTGGCCGAATTAAATTAAATTAAATATGTTTGTACAAATCAAAATAATAACAATAATTAAAAAATAACCAAACTAAATATATTAATTTAATTAATTCATTAATAAAACAAAATATAAAATAAAGTATGGGCTTGCTCTAATAATCAAAAAAAAATGAATAAATACAAATAATAATTATAAATATATATATATATATATAAAGCCATAAAAAAAATTTTTGATTAAATTAAAATAGGTATGTTTGTATAAATCATACAAAAAAATATACGTAATGAATTAATTAAATAATTAAAAAAAATTAAACAAAAATTAAGTATTGGCTTGTTCAAATCATGCAAAATAAATACATTAAAATAAAATATAAAAAGGTATATAAAGTCATACAAAATAAATTTTACATATTTTTAATTAAATAGACGCATTCATATAAGATCTGTTAAATCTGTTAAATATGTTAAAAAAAATGAGGAACAGCAGAAGTTCAGTGGCATGAAGCGCAGACAGGCCTCTGTGAACGGCGGTGCGCTAGTGTGTGTGTGTGTGTGTGTGTGTGTGTGTGTGTGTGTGTGTGTGTGTGTGTGTGTGCACGCGTGTCAGGAATGCAGCGCGGTCCCGCTGAGGCCCGATGTGCTGCACGGCGTTCCAGACAGTCCAAGGTCTTCTGGGAGACATGTCATTATCAGAAGGGAAACCGGCCCAACAAACGCTAACAGGAAAGACTGTGGCACACACAAACACACCAGAGAAGAGGAATATCAATGGGGAGAGGGAGAGTCTCGCGTGTAACAAAGCAAAATAGCATTTTCATGACAACTAGGCACATTTTGCCCCCTCAAATCCTTTTTAATTGCAATATCCAGGATTATTTATTTACATTTTTTTCTTTCGATTTTAACGCGTACTATATCATTAAAACAGGCCATTTGAGCGAACCTCCTCCGCCGTTGCTTTAAATAACTGCCTTTATTAAACCCAGAGCCTGTTGCCACTTATTCTGTGTGTGGTTTCAAAGTGCAGAGCGACTCTGAAGCTCACACAGGCTGAT
>CM040916.1:52389730-52397230 GCA_023029165.1 Gobiocypris rarus
GTCTCTTTATGGTCTTGCCATTTTTATAATATATCATTCTTACAATACTTCTTCATATATGATACATAAAATATTCAAGTTTAAAACAACTTAAACATCAGTTTGTACACTTATATAAATGCATATTTTGTGTGTTTTAACTATTTACAGCAACTAATTTATGAATACATTTCTAATAAACTGAATAGCATGCCAAGTGTCTTTCCTCCAAGTTGTCCTTGCATGATCTCTGCCATGGTTTGCTGTGCTGCATGGGGATGCTCCAATCGCTCGGAGAAAAGAGTGCGAATGTTTGGCTTCCCCACTGGCATGGAGCGGAGAAAAAAAATGGCTGGCTCAAATCAGCAGGAGCAATCTGAATATAAATCTGAATATAAATACAAATTTCAACAACAAAAAAACACTATAGCTGATGATCACAGCTATAGTGTTACAGGTGACACACACATATATATATATATATGGTTACTGTAATGTTTATCTTCGTTAACATAATACAGTTGTTCATGTTAGTTCACAGTGCATTAACTAATGTTAACAAGATTTTAATAATGTATTAGTAAATGTTGAAATTAACATGAACAAAGATTAATAAATGCTGGTAAAGGTAAAGTTAATTGAATCCCAATGCCTAAAACACTTAATGTATATCGGATGCATTTTATCATTAAAGAAATTTATTCTTAATACCCGTGTAGCCTAATAAGAAACAAACTTGGTATCCTCATTTTACCACTTTACACACCCGCTGTCACACGCGCCCAAACGTTATAATTAACTCATATGTAACTTTCCATACCTTGCACACCTTTTCTCTAATTCCAGAACGATGGATGAAACGGAATTAAAATAACAGATTTAACTATTAATACGGTGTTCGATAATAATTTTATCCAGTAGCGATCCAAGACTAATCTGATAACACTATAGTCTAATATAATCTAATTTAATGATGAATAATCTACACAAGCAGGCTTTAATGTACAAGTTATTTTGATTAAGATCTGCTGATAATTTAAAATCTGACTGATTAGACGTCTTAGCTTTTAAAAGTCCATCACAAACGGTCTGTTCTGCTGTAACTCTATGCGCTGCTACTTCGGGAACTATTGAGAGTCTCCACGAGCCGCCATTGCTGTAAAAACGCTTCCATTGGAGTCTATGGAGTTGTCGACTCTCACTCTATATGGCTCTGCTCACAACCAAATCAATCAAAAGCCACAGCCAATCAGAAGAGAGTGTGGGCGGGGTCTCTCTGCAAACGCACTGCACTCACAAATCAATCAAAAGCCACAGCCAATCAGAAGAGAGTGTGGGCGGGGTCTCTCTGCAAGCACACTGCACTCACAACCAAATCAATCAAAAGCCACAGCCAATCAGAAGAGAGTGTGGGCGGGGTATCTCTGCAAGCGCACTGCACTCACAAATCAATCAAAAGCCACAGCGAATCAGAAGAGAGTAGATGGATAAGTCTTCAATTTATTTTCCAGATCTGAGGTGAATCATCCAGTCACTTTAGGCAAAACGATATTCAGACTCACAACTCATTTTTATCATTAAATAAAGCATATAATCATTAGCTGAGATTATTATTGCATTTTGTTCCAGTCGTGGCGTTGCAGAAATACAAACCGTTTCTAAAACAGGTTAGGACAAAATCTCTGACTGACATAGAAAAGATGCTTTAAAGTTCTCAGAAGCAACAAAACTCAACATTCATAAGCACAACTGTATACTTCACTTTGGTTTCCATCGGAAATCTGTGAAATAATCATAGATAATCACTGACAGAAGCAAAAACTGCAACAGATTCAGATTAACCAGCCTCTAATTGGCATGCAACATTGAATTCAACCGTGATTGGACGGTTAATCAGCTCTTCCTGTCTAAGTGGGCGGTTCTTGGCCAGAATAAGCAGACGTGACTGCATGTGAACCTCCCTGCGGATCCAAGCGCTGTAATCGGCTGAAGCGCCGGTGCTTTGACAGACGCTTTCTTCCCAGAGGCACTTTGGAAACTCAGTGTTTGGGAAAGGCACGGTTGGCACTAACGGTTCCACACTCCACTCTGAAGTCTCGTACATGGAGAAAAGTGTGAGGAAAGGTCAGTGGCGGGGCACGGCGTGGCTCTTGGCCGGCTGCACAGCGAGCATGTGATTTTTGAGAAGCATGAAGTGTTTTCTGTCAGTATCTGCGTGAACAATATGGCTTTTGTTGTCCGAGCGGCGCGAGATCTGAGACACTTTGATGTGGAGTAATGGAGTTTAGTAAATCATCACACACACACACACACACACACACACACACACACACACACGCACACCACTCAATCATACATACAATTCCAGATAAATGTCTGTGACAGTTAAATCTGCAGTAAAACGCAGATCCCGTTATGAACGGGACTTTTCCCACATGGATACGCACACACAGCGTGACTCGAACACACTGCGGTAACCTTTTGACCTCTGTTTACTGAAACAAGCTCTATAATAACTGAAGAGAGACGCATGAATACACAAAGATTGAACATCAGTTCTGATGATGACTCCAAAGCGTTGGTTTATGCATTAACTAACAATAAGCAATACATGTGTTAACGTATTTATTAAGCCTTAAAAAACATACAACAAAAATAAATTAATGTCAGCTCAGGTTATTAAATAATATTAACAGATACAACTTTTGATTTTAATAATGTATTAGTAAATGTTGAAATTAATGAGATTTTCAGGTTTAGATTTATTGGCATGACAAATATTTGTATTTGGTAATAATAATAATAATTATTATTATTAATATTATGAGATAGCCTTATTGACATGTGGCAAACATTTGGCCAAATTGTGTAGAAAAATATTTATTAATAATAACAATAATAATAATGATAATGATTATTATCATCATTATATATGTAATTAAAAATAATTATAATATATTTTGTTACATTACTACATGTATACAATTAATATTTTTAGTATTAGTAGTATATAAAATAAAGTATTATTATTGTGGTTGATGTTAAAATTCTACTACTAATACTAATATTATATTTATATTCTATATTTATGTATTTTTTAATACTACTATTATACTACTAAATAAATACACACACACACACACACACACACACACACACACACACACATATATATTCAGTTATATATCGAGCAGCCCTATGCATGTGTATCGAAATATCATCAAAATGTGAAAAAACTACAAAGATATAATTTGTGACAGACAGCATGACTCAAACACACACACACACACACCCTTTCTCCACACATCCCTTATTGCCAAAGCAACTGCAGGGCTGCTGCGTACAATTTGCAACATAAATTCAGAAGAAAAGAACAGTGTAAAAGACAAAGAAATATAACGTTCACTGTTAGTTTGTGTTAACCAATGTGAACGAATAGAACCGCACTGTAAAGTATCAGACAATAAAGTTTATGACAGCGTGAGTCTCAAAGCTTCAGTACTGAGCGACGTCAGACAAACACACATCCATTTCAAGAGCTGAGTAAAACATCTCCGGTTACACCATTTACAGTACATGCTGCTCGCATAAAGTTCAACATCAAAAAGGAAATGTGAATTTTGGTGGTGTAATGTATGCACCAGCTGACCAGCCGAACCTTGACCTCGCCGTCTCGAGCCATACAGTCTGTGAACAGCGCGCCGCCATGACAACTGAGGTTCACTAACACTTCATCAGAATGGGTCGTGCTTTGTCAAAAAGTTGCTAATATGGTCATCACTACATCAACCATTAACATTATAGATATCTTTACTGTCATTTTTTATTACTTTAATACAATGAATTGACAATTACCATCGCACACCAGTTGGTAATAGATAGGAGCGTAGGAAAGAGGATCAAAAAATCAACAATTCAAACATTCGTAAATAGGGTGTGCGTGCGCGCTCATTCATAATTAGCATAATCCCCGCCCCTAAGTTACAACTATGCAAATGACATGTCCAGGAACGCTGTGGAATCTTCTGGACTTCCTTCTGGTTTGGCTCCAGTATATTGCATAAATGCTAAAGAGACCATAGCAATAAATATTAAATTATCATATGTTCACCAAAGCATTTTTGGACTCTTTTCCCCTCCGCCGACTCCGCCCCCACCCCCACGCCACGACCCCAGCTATGACACGAGTCTAAGAAAGTCCAGTCAAATCAACTCGTGAAATATTATTATGGTACAGAGAGCATTAAAATGCAATGTCATCAGTTTAGCCCTTCACTAAGCCCGCCCTCCTTAGTTACTGTTGCTACGCCTGACAAGCTTCCGCGTCTGGTCCGTCTATTACAGTATGAAATGGAAATGGTGTGCAACGGATTTGAGATGCGTTTTCTCTTGTTTGGTGGGTGTGTCAAAAATGTCAGCCCAATCAGCAGCAACATGTATATAAAACAAGATACAGCTCGCTCAATGGGTCAATACATATAATACACATATACAAAAATACTATACATATTATATATATTTTGCTGTGTTGTGGAGTGACACTTTCATAAATTTTTATTTTGCTCCTCTGATTATACACTCACCTAAAGGATTATTAGGAACACCACACTAATACTGTGTTCGCCTTCAGAACTGCCTTAATTCTACGTGGCATTGATTCAACAAGGTGCTGAAAGCATTCTTTAGAAATGTTGGCCCATATTGATAGGATAGCATCTTGCAGTTGATGGAGATTTGTGGGATGCACATCCACGGCACGATGCTCCCGTTCCATCACATCCCAAAGATGCTCTATTGGGTTGAGATCTGGTGACTGTGGGGGCCATTTTAGTTCAGTGAACTCATTGTCATGTTCAAGAAACCAATTTGAAATGATTGGAGCTTTGTGACATGGTGCATTATCCTGCTGGAAGTAGCCATCAGAGGATGGGGACATGGTGGTCATAAAGGGATGGACATGGTCAGAAACAATGCTCAGGTAGGCCTAAAGTGTGCCAAGAAAACATCCCCCACACCATTACACCACCACCACCAGCCTGCACAGTGGTAACAAGGCATGATGGATCCATGTTCTCATTCTGTTTACGCCAAATTCTGACTCTACCATCTGAATGTCTCAACAGAAATCGAGACTCATCAGACCAGGCAACATTTTTCCAGTTTTCAACTGTCCAATTTTGGTGAGCTCATGCAGATTGTAGCCTCTTTTTCCTATTTGTAGTGGAGATGAGTGGTACCCGTGGGGTCTTCTGCTGTTGTAGCCCATCCGCCTCAAGGTTGTGTGTGTTGTGGCTTCACAAATGCTTTGCTGCATACCTCGGTTGTAACGCAGTGGTTATTTCAGTCAAAGTTGCTCTTCTATCAGCTTCAATCAGTCGGCCCATTCTCCTCTGACCTCTAGCATCAACAAGGCATTTTCTCCCACAGGACTGCCGCATACTGGATGTTTTTCCCTTTTCACATCATTCTTTGTAAACCCTAGAAATGGTTGTGTGTGAAAATCCCAGTAACTGAGCAGATTGTGAAATACTCAGACCGGCCCGTCTGGCACCAACAACCATGCCACGCTCAAAATTGCTTAAATCACCTTTCTTTCCCATTCTGACATTCAGTTTGGAGTTCAGGAGATTGTCTTGACCAGGACCACACGCCTAAATGCATTGAAGCAACTGCCATGTGATTGGTTGATTAGATAATTACATTAATGAGAAATTGAACCGGAGTTCCTAATAATCCTTTAGGTGAGTGTATAATGGAAAATATAACATCATAGCACAACAGTGATCAGCAATAATGATAAGCCTAATACTCACAATAAAAATAAGGTCATATAGTTCATAACACGGGGGTAAGAGGTGGATTTTCCTTCACCTTCTTTTTCATAGCATGATTTATAAACACCCGTCAGTTTGAAAACACCCACAAATTTAGAAACGCAGACCTCATAATCCAATCCAAACGCACAGCGCTTTGGCAGACCTTCCGCGCCTAGTTACAGTTGCTAAACTACGATTGGCCTGTGGCGGTTTTCGGGCGTGGCTTAGCGAAGGGTCAATTGTAAACAATGACATGACAAAACAAAAAAAACACAATTACACACCATTACATAATTCTTTATAAATCATAATGCTTCATCATTCATAATCATTCCCATGAAAGGTACAAATCCAAAACAGCTGTATATGATATTGGGGTGCAAATGATATATTCAGTCATTGAGCACGAGAGCTAATCAATGGTTCTCTGCAGTGATTGGTCATGTTATCTTTTTAAATATGATGGAGTAATATGATTTGGATATGCCTGATGAAGGTCATGAGACGCTGCCAATAAAAAGTTGACATATTTTGCAAGTAGTGCAATAGTGTGCGGGACTTCCTTTAACCTCTGTGATTAATTTAATACAAAAAGCGCTTACTTTTGAACAGTACTGTATGTGTCCTATACAGTAATATGAGCATAAAAGATCCATTTCCATGCTTTTCCTTCACTAATCACAGTCTTCCTGTGCCGCTACTCAACGTTTGATGCATCCTGATGAAAAAGTCACATGACACTCATTATTGTTTACAAAGACCTCTGGTTCCCCACAGAAAGACACGTCCATAAGAGGAAGAGGAAGATGCAAGCTATTAATAAAAGCATTAATCACGTAGAGCACATTAGCAGGTCATGAGCGGCCGCATGATCAAAGCAAACATTATGCTTATAGAAACACACAAATGCACTGACCTCGTGACATACACGCAAGGGCCACGCAATATCGCATGACGCGAGCTCTGAGAATATGATTTTTCCCACCAGAAATTCACACAAAACCTCAAATAGAGGGAAACAGACGCTGCGTGTTCCCATTTCACATTCAGATGATGTTCATTTTGATGTTTTTATCTCCGAGCGAGCACAGGACCTGATCTCCACCCACAGACCGAACCAATAAAACCCCAACGGCCCACATCTGAATCTCATCAGCTGACAATTATCATTCATTACAGTCAGAGATCCTGAAACACTGCTGGACACACACACACACACACACACACACACACACAAGCTCGAGAGATCTCTTACTGTGAATGAAATATTACATTCAGTTTCTAATAATGGGCTCTTTTGAAAAGTTTGGGGTCAGTAAGAACGTCTTGTTTTGAAGGAAATTATATTTTTATTCAGCAAGGATGCATTAAATTGATCAAACGTGACTTTTATAATGTTACAAAAGATTATATTTCAAATAAATGCTGTTCTTTTGAACTTTCTATTCATCAAAGAATCCAAAAAAATTGTGGGATGTGCTGTGTGCTGTGGTATCTGGCACCAAGATGTTAGCAGCAGATCCTTTAAGTCCTGTAAGTTGTGAGGTGTGGCCTCCATGGATCGGACTTGTTTGTACAGCACATCCCACAGATGCTTGGATTGAGATCTGGGGAATTTGGAGGCAGAGTCAACACCTCAAACTCATTGTGCTCCTCAAACCATTCCTGAACTTCTTGAGCAGTTTGAGCTCCAGTAGCTCGTCTG
>CM040916.1:52404730-52437230 GCA_023029165.1 Gobiocypris rarus
AACTCTGTGTGACACACACACACTGCTAGCCTAGCTTAGCACAGAGACTGGAGGGAAACGGCTCCGTCTGCATTTTAAAAGTCAAAATGTAATATTTAAAAAAAATACATGTAATTAATGTTTTATGCCTTCATTGGATTGCCAGAAAAAAAATTATAAATTATTAAATCATACGTTTAAAATAAATGTTTTCAATAAAAAAAATTGTTTTTATGAATTCAATTAATAAGGCATGCTTTTTGATCATAATTTGTTTTTATTAAATCATTAAAATGGAATCCAGAAAGCTGGAATTTGGTAAAGATAAAACGTTTTCCATGGGATCTAAATGCAATTTTTGTTAAAGTTTTAATAAATTATTGTTGTTAAATCACATAAGTTTCATGATTTAAAATAATTAGACATGCTTTTTGATTATTACAATTTAATTTAAGTCCCAAAAAATTTCACAGATAAAAGCAGAATTTGTAAATAATAAAATGGATTTCAAAGGGCACTATTTAACTCATAACTGTTTATTTTAGTTTGTTGCGAGCAAAGGCAACATTTCTGATTTCTAAAGATTTTTCAGCATTTCTAAAGTTTTTTTTGTTTGTTTTTTTATATATAATATTTATATTTTCAGTTGTATTTAAATACATGAAAACGATTTTTAATAGTTTGGGGTTTTAGTTGTAAATAAAGTAAAGATTTTTGTATTACATTCTTCTACTTAAAAAATGTTTTATTCAATGTGTTACTTGGAATTTTTTGCAATTAAGTGATTTTTTTTGATCTGATGGGAAATGTTTGAGTTTATGTAGAGATCTCTTCTGAAACTCCAGAGGAGACACACGAGAGAGACTCGAACGAAAGCGAAGACAAACATCAACAGGTCAGAGCGGGCAGGCGGGCAGGCGGGCGGCCTGTTATCAGTTTCCAGGGGGGAAATATAGCCAGGAAACCCATCTGAACGAGGGGAGGGGAGGCCTATCGGAAGCGCAGAGTAAACAAGCTCCTTTTTAATCATCTAGACTCGCGTTTTCAAGCCGACACTCTTTGATCTGGTGCTCCATTAACGCATCCATCCCGGCCTCCCTATCATCCGTCCTCCAGAGAGATTACACAGGGCAGATTATTCCGAAGAAAAGTGGAGCGTTACACGACAGATACGAGGCTGCCAAGACGTCGAGGGTGTGTGCTCGTGCACGTCTGCTGTCATGCTCTTCCTAATCCAATGTGGCCTTTCTGTAGAGGTCACACTACACACATGAGATCGCCTGCTCTTGATAGTAAAGGTTAGGCGGGTACGGCTAGTTTACACTAACAGACATCACAAGTAGGAGTGGGCGATATATACCAGTAGACGAGATTAACCGGTAGAAATGTGTAGAGATCTTGGACGCGGTTTCGCTCACATGACGTACCCGTGCTGCTTATCATTTGCATGCGTTTTTATGCATTGCAGTTTTAAAACAAGTGATTTTAAACCGCTAAAGCGGAATAAGCAACGAAGCAGAGCTCATTTCAGTACATGCACGCGCTCTCAGAGATCATAACAGTCACTATGACACTAAATCATAACTGAGATTAAAAACTGAAATTATGATTTAAGAAGCCACTTATGACAAAAAGTCGAAACAGCGTTATATCATGAAATAAATTTAATCATATTGGTCATATCACCCACCCATAATCACATGTAGTTATTTTTGCTGATATACATACATACATATATACACACACACACACACAAAATATACACACACACACAAACACGCACATACATACATATACATATATACACACACACACACACACACACACACACACACACACACACACACACACACACACACACATATACATATATACACACACACACACATATATACACACACACACACATATGTACACGCACACACACACACACACACACACACATAAACGCATATACATACATATACATATATACACACACACACACATATAAATATATACACGCACACACACACACACACACACACACACACATATACATATATACACACACACATATATACACACACACACACATATATACACACAAACACGCACACACACACACACACATACATACATACATATATACACGAACACACATACACACACACATATATACATATACACAAACACATATATATACACACACACACACACACACATATACATATACACACACACACACACACACACACATACATATATACACGAACACACATACACACACACACACAAACACACATGCATTTTTACATTTTCAAAAACATCACTTAGTGTGATTTATAAGATGTTTTTCTCATGGGGACTAAAAATGTCCCCACAAGGACAAGGATTTTGGATATTGCCATCACACACACACACATATATACACGCACACAAACACACACACACACACATATATACACGCACACACACACATATATACACGCACACAAACACGCACAAACACACATATACACACACACAAACACGCACACACATACATATACACACACACACACACACACACACACACACACACACACACACACACACACACACATAGCAGTTCACTTCAAACATTGTAAAATACATTTGAAATGGTTATACAGTATGTGTCCTGATAGCAGAGCAGAAATATCAACTGCAGAATAAACAAAACATCAAAATCTCAACTAGGTAAGAAGATCTGATCTTAGATCAGTAGCTTCAGTAGAACCTAATACTGGTCTTTGTGAGCGTTTGCAACGGTTGAGCTGACCTCTCCGCCACACAAACCAGGAAAAAAACAATCCAGTGAGACTTAGAGGGAGAGCGTGCTCTTTTAATTTGACCCATCAGGAGGTCAATCTGGACTCTCTCAGCCAGTGCCATATTCAAAATCATGGAGTCAAACACGCCATCGCTCAACAACGGCCTCCACACAGCAGCACAAAACATATCTGGACACTTCAGTCACACTTATGGCACTGCATTCGTTTAGTTTCACTTGTAAAGTTTCTTCTTTTCAATAAATAACACATGCTTTGGTGTTTGTTAGTTTAATGCAATGACTTTCAGATACATGTTAGCACACTATTGCTTGGTTTGAGTAAAAAGTATTAGACAAAGTCTACAGTGGCTTTTTTATGCATCTGGAAAGGACTGTGTGGTAAAAGGCTTCACGTCATGCGTCTCTAGAAATAGCAAGTCTGTACCGTAATATTAAAGTGATATAAAACGGGTTAAAACAGAAAAAGGTACCACTTGTGTCAAATCAAATACCACATTTCTGATGCAAAATAAACAGAGAGTGTACGATCGGCCTCCATTAAAGACTAGCTAGCCCTTTTCTCCTTAAATATAACATTTCCACCATCATCATGTCTGATCTTGTTTTTCTCTGCCTGTGATCCGCCGACCGGGCCCAGAAAAGAGAGTCAAAATTGGGTAGCGCCGCTCGCCAACCTGCGGCCTGGAGAAACAACATGCTTAGGAAGATCAAATGGGATGGGAGATGATGTGTAATTACTGGTGGTTATGAAAACTGGCTGTCATCCTCAACGCGGCGAATTCAGAGCCGCCCGAGGATAGCCGAGGCAGACACGCCTGAAAAAGCACTAATCCGGCACACTTAACTAAACAGACTTGTTGCTTCACTTTGTTTAGTTTGCAGTTTAACACAGAGGCAAACGAACCGGAGATGCTAGGGCAGGGCGATGTGTTGAATATTCACCAAGTACACAATTAAACAACATTGTGAACATCATAATGACTTCTGATTTGGACAAATTTTGATCTTTTTTTCTCTGATTGGAACATTAGATGGCAAGACTTCCTTGAATCAGTTCAAAAACAGATGGATTCACAACTCAACTTTTCAAATGTGATATTATTGTGATCTTCTATCGGAGATGTTCTTTAATGCAGATCTAACAGCAGAAGACACGAGCCGGGATTAATCCCAGCGGAGCAGGCGGGGTGTGATGTCACACTGAGCCCCGATTAGAACTACACTATTATATTCTATACGTTTATGAATTATTTTGGGAAACAATGAGAAAAGTCAATGTTCAGAAATGATTCATTATTGTTATGCTGTATTTAGCCATGTGTTTGTTGTCAAACTCAAAAATGTGTGTATTTTTAATGATAAAAAAATGCCATTATTTTATTTTAAAAAGTTAATTGTATTTTATTGACAAAATTGTTTAGTTTGTCTTGGATTTTTTTTTTATTATATCAGATACCATGTTAAACCATGTCATTTGGTCATGTTACACTGCACCCCACCTACGGGGCATGTTGTCACATTTCACTTCCATTCTTTCGAGGTAAATCAAGCAAAAAGTACACACTGTATTAATGAAACAAAACCACATCATTTCACTAGACATGGGAAATTAATGTGGGAAAATATAAATACTCTGAACCCCTCAAGTGGATTTACACAAACTGAGACAGTCAGAAAGTGTAAGGTTGTGCCCCGCTGTCCCCTGCTGTTTTTTGCTCAGGGAAGGAGGAGGCGGGAACCGGTGACCGTTTAACAAGCTTTAATAAATAAATAAACAAAACGAAAGTAACGCGGGCAGCCCTTCACGGACGACTGCCATGCACACACATAATAAAACATAAACAGGCCTGGTCCTGTCTCGTCCTTCACTGGTGTCCTCGTCCTGATATGCCTCCGGGAGCTCCCTCATGAGAGGACTCGAGAGGCTCATTCTCGATCACACACCGGTCTCGCTCGCTCCTCACACGTCTCTCGCTCGTCCACCTCGCCACAAGAAGTAATGCTGCACAAATTATTCCAGCAACGACATTGTGCGACGAAAGACAGAACACCGAATCATGTTCTCTTTCTCGTCTTTTTGTGCTGGAATGGACACATACATGCAAAATTATGTCTTAACGAAATCAAATTTCCTTGATCTTTTGACACACAAGAGTCTTTGTACCACTAAAGGGGTGGTTGATATGATTTGACTTGTTTAAAGCTACACTGTGTAACTTTTGTTTATTCTTAGCTAAAAACACTTAGTTCTTTCAAAAATATATGTGCTCATTAATGTATATTTACTTCTTTCAAGTAATAAAGTATTCTCGTAAGTGTATAATATGCCATTGGAAATACATACGGGTGAGAGGTTCGAATGCGCGTCGCCATGTTGCCCCTCCATCTTGAAAGTACAGTAGCCAAAGAGGGACATACCCGTAAATTCAAGCTTCGGCTTTGGTGTTTTAACACTCGATGGCACCGTGTCGAATGTGAAGAGGGGGATTGCTTGAGACTGATATAGCCTACAATGTAAACTTACGCCTTACGCTAGTGATGTCGTACAATATACAGAATAACGATAGCACCGATAAAAGTTACTTTACTAAGATTAGCTTGCATTCGTCTGGGAACCTGATCGCTGATGTTAGCATTGAAATGGTAAAGAATAACGAAAAGGAAAAACTATTATTCATTTTACATAGATGTCATAACCTACATGTTAACTGATAAATTAAATAACTGCAAATTATAATAGTTTTCTAAAGTAACCTCATCACTTGATCGAACTGGAAGCCATATTAATCTTGGACTAAATCAGCCACCGTAGGAGTTAAAACAAAATTGGAATTGAGAGGAACAGAAACTAATATTCACTGGATGGTCATATACCTTTTCACCGCTAGATGGGGGAAAATATCACACAGTGTAGCTTTAACTTTAGTGAGTGTGTGTGTCGCTGTTTGAGCATTAACAACATCCGCAAAGTTACGATGCTCAAAGTTCAAAGCAAAGGGAGATTTTTTCTTTTACAGAAATCTCTTTTTAAGGACTACAACAAACGGCTGGTAGGGACTACACAAGCTTCCTCCCGGGTCAGTGACATCACTAACCCTGAAATTTACATAAACCCCGCCCCCAGGAACACACAACAAAGGCCATGTGGAGAAGAGGAAGAGTTGTTGTAGTCGAGCACATTTGGGAGTCGCTCAAGCTGTCATCCGTCTTCCGCATTTATTAATACAGTACGAACACAAACGCAACAGCATGTCATAACACAATATGAGTTATACCGTAATTAAACTAAACTATCCCTGTTCTCTCTTCATCAGCAGATATTCTCTGGCTCATCTCACACCAGCGGTTTATAGATTATCATGAGAGAACATGCTAATCAATGACTTGATGATCGTTAGCTCATAACTTCATCATCTATCCATTCAGAAACATCCTGTCTCATTCTACATGTTGTCTCTTCTTCTGGAGTCTCTCCATCATTCTCCGACTCCAGTTTGATCACAAAAGGCTGAACAGTTTCAGTGTGTGTCTGCGTGAGGTCATCAGAGCTGCTAACACGAGCTCTTGAAGCTCCGCCCTCTTCCTGAAAGAGGGCGGGGAGCAACAGCTAATTTGCATTTAAAGAGACAAACACACAAAAAAAATTTGCACACCTTCAAAAAGTGACAATTTTAAACATGCTTTAAACAATTATCAGTGGGGTATTTTGAGCTAAAAACTTCACATCAGAGAATAATTTTAAGAGGCAATACAGGACCCCTTTAAAACATCCTGCAAGATTCATAGCTTAAAAACATCCTCCTCATTATAAAAAACAAGCATTTATTTAATCAGGCTGACATCACACATGAAAATACATTTGCATATGCCCGCCTCCAGAGCAAGACATCGACCAATAGTAATGCATCATCACACTATAGGCCCCGCCCACTGGTGTTCAGTCTAAACGGCTGACATGTACCAGCACTGGATCAAAAGCAAGCATCTTTTGTGTTCATTTGCTGACTAGATCATTTTAACTAGACTGTATTTTACATATTAAAAAACATTTAAATGGCAACACTGGACATTCTAAGCAACTTCCAATCCAAACAATAAATCAAATATTATCACAAGGCCAAAAAACAGAAGGTCTTCCGCCCGGCGCTACTGCACGGCATAACATGCTATAGATCATTCGATATCATTCTTCCCAGTAGCAGATAAAAGCCATAACGTTAAACTCATGTGAGGGAAGAAAAGACAGAAACTCCCCCTACCCCACCTGCTTCGATCACTTTGTCCCCTAGAGGAAGGGAACATTATGCAGGAGGACAATGAGCCAAAGCAACCCGGGCCTGTTGCAACAGGTTGGCACTGCAACAAAAAGCATCTGTCTGTGCGACACACTCTCTGTAAGAGCGATACACTTCTGCAAACCAAACAACACATGCACACAACATGATAATCTTGCCAATTAGCTCTACATAGCGGATGTTTCTTATCCAATGCAATGCACTTGCATTCAGCAACTGCTTCAGTAATCTTTGCGTTACAAACCCAGATCTGCAAACACGGGCTTGATTCACACTGTACATTCTGCATGTAGATACTAGTTACCGGCAGCATGAATAACACCTCAAAACGCAGGGCTTGTTAAAGACCCAATACAATCTCTCAGACTTACACTGAAGCGAGATCACAATAATCACAGAGACTTGACGGTGGACTCTTTTAACCATAAGAAACCACCTAGCAACTGCTCAGAACACCTTAGCAACCACAAAGCAACACCTAAAACAGAAAACGCAATGCAAAAATCTATTTACAACTTGCAGTACAAAAAGTTTGGCCAATAAAACCACAGAAACACTTGACTTTTCTCATGTTACAAAAGACTCAAATACAACACGAGATGTCTCTTACAAACACACACATTCCACTAACAAGAAATCTATTTTTATGGTGCAATAACTCTTTCCTACAGGCTTTCAAGATACATTTACAGTTAGTGCATCCCCTCTGGCTTGATCGGGATCGCTCTCGCACAGAGACGCAGCACTCGCAAACCTTCAAAGCCCGAACATCTGGCAGTATGGCCTCGGAGAACAGACCTAACAGTTTACAAGACCACAAATCTATCACCTCCAATAAGACCCGGGCGGGGATCTTGGCACCCACAGAAATGCATTCGATGACTTCCCGAGGGAGCGATTCCACAAGACGGACAATAACAGATCTTGGGAGAGATACAACAACACTGTACACTTCACTGATGAGTATTGATGGCGATACTATACACTCTTATGAATAAAAGTTCTTTATTATTGATGGTTCTGTGAAGATCTTTCTTCTTTATAGGGTCATTACACGTCAAATCACCCAAATCTCGGAAAGTTTTGATTTTGTTAATATTATTTCTGTACAAAGACAAACATAAATAGTGATGAAAGCCAAAATATTACATGTCACAGATGTATATTCACTGAGAAATCCACTGTTTTTAAGAGGGTGTTTTAGAATTACCATTTTCACCTGAGATTTGGAGCCATTTTACAGGGGTGTAAAAATGACTTTAGAAAGATGGCAGCATTATTATTTTATTTGTACACAGAGATTAGTAGGTCTATTACTAAAATCTGTTGACTTTAGCAATCTTTTTTGCGTTATATGTCAACGGTTACAGTTCAATAATGGGAGGAAAACACTTCTTATGTGCTTTTGCCCCACGTTTGCATGCCTGTTACTCAAAAAGTATTTAAGATATCTTAATATTCTTTTGGATTCTGGTTCTTAACAAACTTTTCTTTTGGTATCTTCATTGTTAAGGCCCTCGATTGTTCATTCCCAGAGATATGGACATGTTAATGTGGCTCCATGAGCAAATTTTACACATTTTCAGTGGTCGAAAACCAAATGAGGGTGACTTTGCATATCACAGCTGATGCTTTTTTTTTCTTTTAAAGAGGAATATCTGAAGAACTAATAATGATGAAACTAACTCTGAATTCCATAAATATTCTTTTTCCAAAATTTGCATGCCTGTAACTCTAAAAGTATCTCAAATTTGAGGTTGAGTTGGCACAGAATGACATATAGTGAAAAAAATGGTTCTTTTAAGAATGTGAAAGATTCTTTGGGGAACCAAAAATGCTTCTATGGCATCGCTGTGAAAACCTTCATTTTTAAGAGTGTATGACAATATCTACAGTGGCCCCAAAAATAAACAAAGAACTGCGATGGAAGTGTGTGCATGTGCCGTTTCTTTACAATAAATGACACTTTCTTTATTCTAATATCTAATGCAATAACATACCATTTTTCTTGAGGGTCCTAATACTTTTTAGGGCCACTGTATGCCAGTTAAAGATACAAGCGTCCCCTCACCGGTCATGTACTTATGCTTTTAGCAGATGCTTTTATCCTAACGCAGAACCAAAGAAATTCGTAATATGCAATGGCAGACTAGTGTCTTGAGACACCAATCGGACCCTTGGGACTCCCAGTTCTTACCTGCATCAGTTTCCCTCTAGCACTGCCTGCGCTGCCCCCGGCGAACACCCCTTCTATGGGCTTGCTGGTGGGCCTGCTGGTGGGCCCCGGCTTCAGCAGTGTCACCTTGATCATGGCTCGGGGTGCGGAGCGTTCGGACTCCACAGCAGCGGCTAGTTCCAGGCCCGTGTGACCCAACACCACCTGCAAGGCAGCCATGAGTAGCCACGGCCAGAGCCCGGCCAGTCGCCGCACAGGAACCCTCATTGTCCTGGCTGCAGCGGCGGGCTCCGGCCACACATTATGCACTGTCCACAAAGCTATCCGTCCAGAAAAAAAACACTAGAATCCTTAGGGGTCACTGAAACTGTCCACCCCCCCCAAAAAAAAATCAGTGGCTTTTAGAGTGGATTGTTGTGATTTTTTTTAAACGTATGAAAATTAGGAAGAATTCAACTGTTTGGAAATCTAATCAAATGGAACTTCATTATTAAATGTTAGTTGTTGACTGGCCTGTATCGATGATAGAACATGATTGACAGGTGCTGAAATATGACAGAGAGACAGTGATTGACAGCGGACGGACTCCTGGCGTGATCATTGATTTAAATGAGCAAAATCAGAGTTTGATGTGATCTAAAGAGCAACACTTTTACAGATTCCCCTGTCGTTTCCCGCGCGTCGTGATTGATAACGTGACGTCATAATGATAGGATACGCCGCGTCCACTTCAAAGGATTCCAAACATTCCAGAATGTAACAGGTTGTCGCAGAATCGCCGTCTCCATCAATGCAACAATGTATCAGTTGTTCCGCTCATAAAGCCGAAGAAAATATTCATAACCGTTTATAATCCCACTGTGAACGCCTGGAAATGTTCCCCGTGAGCGCCAACATAAAAAATGCGACGGGAAAAAATATGATTCGCTTTGCAGGAGCGATCGAAAGCGCTGTCGGGAGAGAGCTCTCTCTGAACATTCATTTCCATGTTCCTAAATGAATTGAGATCAATCTGCGGCTACTTCACAAACCTGCTCGACTCAAATTAAATCTCCACAGATCCATGGCGAGAAATCCAGTCACTTCATGTGTAGAATCCTCACGCGCCGTCCCGGGATAAAGTCTCAGTGCTGTTGATCCGAACAGCAGGAACGCTGGAAAAGTTTAAAGTTGAGAGTGCGAGCGTGAGTGTGTGTGTGTGTGTGTACCTGCTGACTGTCAGTGAGGGTGGAGCAGAACTGATCCGACCCATTAAACACACACACACACACACGCACACACTGCGCCCTCTAGCTCACATCACTGGAGAAACATCACAATTACAGTCCGTTGCTGCATATCCCAACCCAAAAAAAGTAATCATCTACAACAGTTGCAAGCTTGATATTTACTTCATGAAATGGAATAGGCTTATGGTGGATTATCCCTCTACTGCATGACAAATATGTAAAAAAAATATATAATTAGGTTGAAAAAATGATTAAATAACACTAAAAAGCACTACTGCTTCAACATAATCTCCAAATTTTGCAACATCAACAGTTATTGAATTTATCTCACATTTGATAAAGTTTTCAGCATTAAAGGCACAATATATAAGACTTTTTGATTAACAAAAACCACGAGAACAATCTTATGTGTTGTTGGCTTGTGTACTCACACTATCCCAGATGTTTCCAAGAATGTTTAAATCCAGAGAAATTTTAACCAGGACAAAATGTCCCCACAAAGATGGCAATATCCAAAATCCGTGTCCTTGTGGGGACATTTTTTGGTCCCCATGAGGAAAACATCTTCGGTTTAGGGGCAGGGGCAGTGTGTGTGTTTGTGTGTGTGATGGGTAGGTTTAGGGGCAGTGTGTGTGTGTGTGTGTGTGTGTGTGTGTGTGTGTGTGTGTGTGTGTGTGTGTGTGTGTGTGTGTGTGTGTGTGTGTGTGTGTGTGTGTGTGATGGGTAGGTTTAGGGGCAGGGGCAGTGTGTGTGTGTGTGTGTGTGTGATGGGTAGGTTTAGGGGCAGTGTGTGTGTGTGTGTGTGTGATGGGTAGGTTTAGGGGCAGTGTGTGTGTGTGTGTGTGTGTGTGTGTGTGTGTGTGTGTGTGTGTGTGTGTGTGTGTGTGTGTGTGTGTGTGTGTGAGTGTGATGGGTAGGTTTAGGGGCAGTGTGTGTGTGTGTGTGTGTGTGTGTGTGTGTGTGAGTGTGTGTGTGTGTGTGTGTGTGTGTGTGTGATGGGTAGGTTTAGGGGCAGGGCAGTAGGTTTAGGGGCAGGGCAGTGTGTGTGTGTGTGTGTGTGTGTGTGTGTGTGTGTGTGGGTTTTAGAGGCAGGGGCAGTGTGTGTGTGTGTGTGTGTGTGTGTGTGTGATGGGTAGGTTTAGGGGCAGGGGCAGTGTGTTTGTGTGTGTGTGTGTGTGTGTGTGTGTGTGTGTGTGTGTGTGTGTGTGTGTGTGTGTGTGTGTGTGTGTGATGGGTAGGTTTAGGGGCAGGGGCAGTGTAGGGGGATAGAATATATAGTTTATAAGGTATAAAAACCATTACGTCTATGGAATGTCCCCATAAAACATGGAAACACAATGGGTACAGGTGTGTGTGTGTGTGTGTGTGGCCTATCAAAGACATCATAACTGCGTTACCCTCCGGTTTTATTTTGTAGAAACCACGGAAACGCCAAAGCCGCTTTAATATCTGCTGTGTTTATTAGACACTGTTTGGATCACTGATGGACAGAAACTAATCATTGTTCTCCAGCTCAGTTCGTCTTATTGTGTAAATCTGCTGTTCTTGATTTACCATCAGAGTGCCATGTTTTACCGCCTGATATGATCTCGCTCACTGCAGTGTGAACAAGTGTCTCATAGCAGCGCCGAGCGAATGCACAGAGGAGCATTATAACATCACTGACACACTCACACGTGTGTGATATGATAAAACAGTGCTGTGTTACCCCGCACACACACACACACACACACACATACGAGCGGAAGAAGAGGAAGCGCTCGTCTGACAGAATAAAAGCTCCGGCAAATCAAGTCGTCAAGACACGCCTCTGTTTTTAAATAAGCAACGAAAAATTACATATTGTGCCTTTAATTCTGTTATTGTCCTGTTTAGTGAAGTTGCAATCTGTACCACATGAAGTGCTATAGAAATAAAGTCCTTTATGGAAATTAAGATTAAGTGTGTTGATCATTTATCATGACTTGAGCAGGTTTATAATTAAAAAAAAAAAATTTTAACACAGCAACGACACGCTCAGCCTTTATCAGTGTTTTCACTCGCTTTGCATTTATTCAAATACAAAAAAAGCTGAAAACAAATCAGTTCATTTCACTGCTATTAAAATCTGACTTCCACTCTTGTGCTGTGCTTAATATATAAATTATATATTGATGCCTATAAATACTGAAATAAATAAGATCATTACAAATAAAATAACACTTTCACTGTAGATATTCAAAGCATGTGAATTTAGCATAGAAAATACCATTAAAATGTGATTACACAGCATACAATAAACTTAAAACTACTTCAAATCACACAAAAGCAAAACTTTCTTTTTTTAAATGGATATTGTTCATATTATGATGTCATGTGCATATGCTGATGAATCCTGCCTGTCGTCTGTGGATCATAAAGTCATAAAAATAAATAATGAATAAACAAATCTGAATGATTCTGTAAGATGTGATCTGAAACGGTCCTACCTAAAGATGCTGCAGGGAGTGCTGTTCACGAGGCTTGCTCTGCTGTCAGTTTCTGATCTGTAGCAGCCTGATTTATACATGATTTCATTATTACAGCATCAATCGAACTTCAATGTTATTTACCACTCAACAATAAAAACATCATCAGTCTTTATATACTATTAGCCATCGGCGTCCTGTGATTCTAGATAACACACGCTTAACCCTTTCACACGTATGTTTAAAATATTCTTGCGGACCCCCCAGTGTGAGTTTTTCAAGGCGACTGTTATTTAGAACGTATTGCTTTATTGTTTCCATTGTGACGCGTCATTGCTTATCACATGACGCGCTGCAGTGATAAAAGTGCTGTATGACGGATGATCTGCTTCTTTAATTTTCCCGTTTTTTTTAAACATTCACAAATTTGCTACCTATGGCATGAAATATCTGATCTGGTTTGTAATGATCGCGTTAGTTGAGATATATGCACGATAGGCACCACCGTTTTAGTTTGTGCTGCAGAGAATCAAATCTATTGGATTTACAACACATGAATTCATCCACTTCTCCTGAAATACATGAAAGTAAGTGGCCGGTGAACTGGGAGAAGAATAGAGTAAACCTTAAGCTGATGATACACAGGGCAAGTTTTTGAGTTGATGTTGCTTGGGCACTTTCCCACTGAGGATGGGCAACACATTTTTATCTGGATATCCAAAGAGAAATTTGTTGCCCATTCCCAATGGGAAAAAGCCCACAGCAACATTGCTCAAAAAGTTGCCCTGTGTATCATCAGCTTTAAAGTTACGTACACAATGTGTATCTGATATGAATAAAACTTGTTTTTATTTATAATGGAAAGGATAATTATTGCCGCTTCCATGGGCATCAGTGTGTATTTTACAATGCATGCTCTAAATGTGTATATTTACATGTCCAAAACCTAAAATAACCATTATGTGGTTGTAGTTGTTGTATATGACATGACTGTCTCTGGCTCTGCGGGAGCCAAACTGTGAACGCGGATTTAGCATTTTAATTTAGCAGTTGAACATGTGATGCACTGAACGTTTTAATCACACCGGTGTGATCGTACGCTCCAGCGACCAGCCAAGACTGATCAAACCGGTGTGATTGTACGTGCAAAAGGGTTAAAGACCAACAAAGGAGACCCAAGCATCTTTTAACCTTTTGTGAGGACTCCAGAGATGTTGAATCATTTTCGTTGAGCTGGTTGACTCCTTGACTCTCCAGCTCATGTCCCTCTGGCTCTAGTTTGACGCTCACACCGCAGACGCTGACAGACGGACTGGATGCCGCGGTTTGGGACCTGGAGCTGTGAGGACTGTCGGATCCAGCAGGTAAGGTGTGAGGAGAGCTGGAGGTGTGCTGGTGCTTCACCGGGGTGCCCACTCGGACTATGTGGACATTAGGCAGACCCTGGAACTCGTCCACCATCTGGAAGACTCTGTCAAGGTTAACATCGCCCCTTTGAGACTCAGCTGAACTGTGTGCTGCCCAGTTTGCGGTTTGGATGCTGTTGTGATGATGGCTCACTGAATAGTTCTGCTGGAGTAATGATAATGAACAGCCTTAAAACACTGTAGAATGAATGTCATGAAGCCTGCCAAGTTACGTGTCAATGTCACATTTTCAGATAGATAGATAGATAGAACGATGGTTAGAACAATAGACAGACAAGAAAAGATGGATGGATGGATCAATAGATAGATGGACAGAACGACAGACAGACAGATAGATAGATAGACAGAACAGACAGATAGAAAGACAGACAGACAGACAGACAGACAGACAGACAGACAGACAGACAGACAGACAGACAGATAGATAGATAGATAGATAGATAGATAGATAGAATGACAGACAGACAGAACGACAGACAGACAGAAGCGACAGACAGACAGACAGAACGACAGACAGACAGACAGACAGACAGATAGATAGATAGATAGATAGATAGATAGATAGATAGATAGATAGATAGATAGATAGATAGATAGACAGAATGACAGACAGATAGAAAGAAAGACAGACAGATAGTTAGATAGACAGAAGCGACAGACAGATAGATAGATGATAGATAGACTGATAGAACGACAGACAGACAGATAGAGATAGATAGACTGATAGAACGACAGACAGATAGATAGACAGAACGACAGACAGATAGATAGATAGATAGATAGATAGATAGATAGATAGATAGATAGATAGATAGATAGATAGATAGATAGATAGATAGATAGATAGATAGATAGATAGATAGATAGACAGATAGATAGACAGAACGACAGACAGATACACAGAACGACAGAACGACAGACAGATAGAAAGATACACAGAAAGACAGATCGACAGATAGATAGATAGATAGATAGATAGATAGATAGATAGATAGATAGATAGATAGATAGACAGACAGATACACAGACAGATACACAGACAGATACACAGATAGACAGATAGATAGATAGATAGATAGATAGATAGATAGATAGATAGATAGATAGATAGATAGATAGATAGATAGATAGATAGATAGATAGATAGATAGATAGATAGATAGATAGATAGAATGACAGACAGACAGACAGAACGACAGATAGATAGATAGATAGATAGATAGATAGATAGATAGATAGATAGATAGATAGATAGATAGATAGATAGATAGATAGATAGATAGATAGATAGATAGATTCACTCAATAATTATTTACAGGGAAATTAGTGAATATGAATTATCGGAAATATGTGAATAAAATAATGTTTGTCAACATATCAACTGTGTCTCACCGGGTAATAAGCGTAATGTGCAAATGGCATTTGATCACCACCTGTCCGATCTGCTTCCATAAAGCCAGCACTGCAACACTGACAAACTACTGAAGACACACACACACACACACACACACACACACAGTGCAATCATAAGCAAACTGTAACACAAGAGTAAGCATCAGTCTCGTCTCTTGTTTCTCCTTAAATTCCTAAGTAGGATTGCAAGAAATCAAATTAGATGAGAGATGTTTGAGTTCATATTGAGGTTAATCTGCCGTTTGATTACAGACGTTGGCAAATCTGAGCACATTTGAGACACTGTTGAGATCTGTTCTGAAACTCAAGACACATGTGAGATTACTGGGGATTTCTTAGAAGACAAATGTTACTGAAGCCAAGGCTCTGTTCGCTCTCACTGCTGTCTAGAAGAAATTATTGAAAAAAAAAAAAAAATCCTGCAGAAAACTGATTCAACATGATAACATTTTTTGCAAAATATAGTAAATATATGTAAGCACTGTGTAGAGTAAAGTAAGCGTGTACCTGGTGGGTAAAATCCAGGAGGATAGGGCAGGTGATGAGGGATATATTTAGCCTCCTGTGGGAACAGGGTGGCGGGACTGGACTGAAGTCTGTACGGATATGGGCGGATGACAGACACTGGGACGCCTTTGCTAGAGTAGAAAGGGGGCGCATCGCTGCGAGGAAAGATCCAGGAGTGAGGAGGGATCAGGCTTCGGTCAAACCCCTTCGGGTTTGCAGAATCTAAGAAATGAGCATGAAGAACCATTTGAGTAGCTTTCAAAGATGTACCTGACCTATCCCATGCACCTAGATTTTTGAGAGGCTGGAGAGACAATGGCTGGATGTTATGGGTGGAGCTAGACAGTCCAACCACACCCTAACCCAACCCATAGAGACAGAGCGACACGCGTCATAATCTGAAACCACACCCAACCCTCTCCATTGACTTTGTATTTCAAAAACAAAACAATGTCTAAAAGCTGTTGTGTGACAGGATATACAGAAAACAAGCTAAAAAACACAGATCTAAGTTTTTATAAGCTGTTGACCTAAAATAATGAGTGTTTAAGGAGACAAAGTGGATAAAGGCAAAAGATTACTATGAGATCTATGCCCACTGGAGCGGAACGAAATCAGTGACAGGATGTGCTAAAATATGATATATATAAAACTGCTTTTTAGCTTGTTTGCTGTATATCCTGTCACACAGCAGCTCTTAGACATTATTTTGTTTTTTGTTTTAAGTCAGAAATGACAAGGAGGCCGCTTCACGCAATACAAAGTCAATGGAGAGGGTTGGATTGTCCCAGCTTCCCAAATAACCCAGCGTTAAGGGAACAGTGGATGCAGTTTGTTTTTCCGGAGTTCTGCAGGTGTGTGTGTTTGTTCCCGGTCATGAGTGGGATCCTCAGGCGGTGAGTGAAACTGCATCAGATGTGTGTGTTTTGATGTCAATCGGTGCGCAAGTGCATATAATGTCAACAAGACCAACGTATAGAGAATCGAGAGTTATCCAGGGAGTGTGTGTGAGTGTGTGTGTGTGTGTTTTGTTGGCGATTGGCACATAAGTGCATATAATGTGAAAAACACCAATGTATAGTCAATCGAGAGTTATCCAGGGAGTGTGTGTGTGTGTGTGTGTGTTTTGTTGGCGATTGGCACATAATTGCATATAATGTGAACAACACCAATGTATAGTCAATCGAGAACTATCCAGGGATAATGCCGTTGTGTGTGTCTGTCTTTGTGTGTGTGTGTGTGTGCGCGTGGGTGACTCTTAAGCTCCGCCCACTGCACGCCTCCACGAGTTCGGCTGTTTTCAGAAAGAATCGTCCTGCACGGGTTCATTTTTGGAGACCCGCCCCCGCCCGTACCCGCAAGGTTCAGCACCAGATCCGACCCGTGACCCGTGAAAATATCATTATTAAATCCACACCTGCCCGACCCGTGTCCACGATAAATCACACACGCTAAAATCCAATTAAAATGCTTTATTTTTTATCTTGCACCTCTCTCAACATCACAACAGTGTCATGAATGGGCTCATGAAACAGGCTAAAGTGCCTTTAAAGATTCGTTGTCAACATTGTTATATACTCCACTCACCAACTTCACTTTTACTTCATCCATAGCTACTCCTGCAACGCTCACTCCAGCTGGGCTACGAGAGGCATCAACAGAAGTCGCACTGGCGGTGGCGTGATGGGTCAAATGGCATATCGTTGTTGCGTATATGGTAATTTAGACATAGAAATATTGCACATATTTTTCATCCGCGCTACTACCCACCCTCAAGCAGTTAATTATCCGTCCGCATCCCCGCCAGTGAATTTTAGGAATGTCACATTCCACCCGTTCTTTTATGCGGGTACCCGACCCGTTGCAGGACTCTAATCTGTCTTTTATAAATATGATAAACTAAAGACTCTTGGGAGATATGAAGAATCAACACTACTGTATAGATAGAGTGTGTGTTATGGACCCATTTAAAGGAACACTCCACTTTTTTTGAAAATCATTTTCCAAGTCCCCTAGAGTTAAATAGTTAAGTTTTACCGTTTTTGAATCCATTCAGCCGATCTTTGTATCTGGCGGTAGCACTTTTAGCATAGCTTAGCATACATCATTGATTCTAATCAGTCCATTAGCATCTCATTCAAAAAATGACCATAGATGATAATGATAAATGAAAAATGATACAAAGATCGGCTGAATGGATTCAAAAACGGTAAAACTCAACTATTTAACTCTAGGGGACTTAGAGTGCTCCTTTAAGTTAGTCTAAATTAAAAGAAACAAGTTCATAAAACTCAAAACAATTCAGATTACTTAAAATGTGTCAGTTTTGAGAACTCAAAAGAAAAAGAAAGTTCTAAATACTCGAATTAGTTGAATGCGCTCTACTCATTATTCTGAGTGTATTTTCAGTGTGTGCGAGTTGAACTGGCCTGTTTTCTCTGTATTTGTGCTGTTCTGAGGCTGCTGATGGACTCGACTCGGGGGTCGGCAGGTCACCTCCTCTCCGGCCTGGATCTTGGCCTTGTTACTGATGGTCAGCCTCTTCAGATGGACCAGAAGTTCTGGCCGGCCCTGTTTGAAGTAGGGGTTTTGGAAGTGGTGCAGGTTGCGGTGTCTGTCTTTGGAGGACCCGTCGTAAAGCTTCCGGAAGCCGTAGAGGTTGAGCTGGCGGATGAAGCTGGTGAAGTTGGTGGTCTTGAAGAGTTTAGCCTCTTGTTTGACCGGTGAAAGCAGTTCGTTCTCGAAACGCTGCTGGTCCACCACCAAGCTTTCTCCACCTGGGCTCCAGAAGACCGAGCTGTTCTGGGGATCGTTTGTCAAACACCATAACTTAGCCGGAAAGTTATTGTAGTTTATGTGGACTTTGAGAAGAGACTTATCAAACTCCATATCCATATTCAAATCAAATAATCTCTCGTTTCACGACCTGCAGATGATGGAAACTACATAAACATCACTATATATGTGACCCTGGAGCACAAAATCTGTGATCCGTGAGGATATTTTGTAAAAAAATCTATCATTAGTAGTAATATGCATTGCTAAGGACTTCATTTGGACAACTTTAAAGGCGATTTTCTCAATATTTAGCTTTTTTTGCACCCTCAAATTCCAGATTTTTAAATATTCATCCTTACAAACCACACATCAATGGAAATCTTAATTATTCAGCTTTCAGATGATCTCAATCTCAATTCATAAACATTTGACCTGTATGACTGGTTTTGTGGTCATGGGTCACATATTACCTCATTAGTTCATAATAGATAGATCTTATATTGAATTAGAAATATTATACTGTAGTTAACTAGGCCTATCAACATGGAAATATACTTTTAAAGCAATACTAAAATATACAGCTAACATGAAGTAACAGTTGTATTTGTCTTAATGTTAAGAAAGATTAATACAAATGTATTGCTCTTGTTAACGTTAACTGACGGTAACTAATGAGACCTCACTGTAAAGTGTGATCTAAATATTCAATAGATACAAGTTGTCAGTAGGCTACACAACAACACATGTAGGCTAAATCATCAAAATCTATTAAACGTTGATAAAAACTGATTAATTAATGTCTTAATATATATATTTACCGTCTTCTCCGAGAACCGTTACTGGAACCGTTATGCGCGTTCACATAGAACACATTTAAACCGCATCAGAATGAGGCTCGCGTGACCTCAATGACGTGAGCTAACGGCGACCTCTAGTGGCTACTGTGTTTTTTTTAAAACCAATTAAATAAATATTATTAAACACTTTGTGTTTCTATTCATTCGATCAATTCCATTCCAACAATTATGTGCTTTATGTCCATTCTGAAACTCCTATTTGTGTTCTTATTGGAACGTAGGTCACATTGGTCACAATCTACAGCTCTAAATGCAACTTCGCGAAATAATTATAATTATAAAAAATAAAAAAAATACAACATACTATATATATAACATCAATTATTCCACGTTAATTATAAGAGTAAAAAAAAAAATACTTTGTTTGTGTTACGGTCGCGCGGCGCATATCTGTGACGTCATTAAGTGTCGCCGAACGAATGTGCGGTTGTGGCTAGCAAACGCTAACAGCAAAAACAATCGGCATCTATTAAGATTATTTGGTTTAATTTCAAGTATACTGCATTAAAGCGACAGGAATGTCTCTGGAGACTGTCCCGAAAGATCTGCGCCATTTGAGAGCGTGTCTGTTGTGCTCTCTTGTCAAGGTAAATGAGACATTTATGAGAACAGATGCTTTTATCATTGACATATTTACATAGAGAAGATAAGTATAGAACGATATCATTAATAAAACGGGTTTGCCATGTCCAAAACATGGAGAAAATCTATAGTATATTGTAGTAATATTCCTCTATTAAATACTATAGTGTTTTTTAACCATACTATAGTAAATAAACTACAGTATATTGTAGTATACCTCGGTATTCACTATAGTTTTAATACTGACTATAGTTAATACTACAGTATGCTGTAGTGTAAATTAATAACGTGTAGTAAATACTACAATTTACTGTAATATGGTTCCAAAACACTAGTATTTACTAGAGCAATTTTACCATAGTATTTTTTTTTAATTTTGCATTATGCTGAGATATATACAGTCATAGATAATAGCTTTTGTTAGATCCTCATAGGTAGCATCACAATAACTCCTAGTAGTAACCTGTGGCAATTGTTTGTAAGGGAATACTAAGAGAAATGTGTTTTATTAACATCTCATCTTCTCTGATTTCAGACTATTGATCAGTTCGAGTATGACGGATGTGATAACTGTGAATCATACCTGCAGATGAAGGGCAATCGGGAGATGGTTTATGAATGCACAAGCTCTTCCTTTGATGGGTGCGTTATGATGTTTCTAACAGTTAAATATACGGCTGCCATGATTATTTGGGTAATCGAATAACCGGTCGATTATTTTGATTAATTGAGTAATTGGATATTCTTTGTGGTAATAACCAAACACCAGCCTGTACAATAACTTAAAATACATATTTCAAAAGCAAGTAATCTTATGGATTTATAGACTAGGGGTGGCGAACTCCCGTCCTGGAGAGTCATGGTCTTGCAGAGTTCAGCTCCAACCCTGATAAAACTCACCTGCCTGTAGCGTCCTAGTAACCCTTGACCTTGATTAGCTGGATCAGGTGTGTTTGATTAGGGCTGAAGCAAATCTATTGGTGCTTCTCAATATCCCTCCTCGTTTCCTCGCTTCCTCGCTTCTCTGTCCGATGACCCGGAAACCAACCGAGCTCAGACATCTTGTAGGACATCTCAATTCTCTAATCGCACCGAGTGAGGAAGCTTCCTGAGGAGTCATGAGCGAGGATACACAGGTGTATCCTTTGCGGAAGTTGTTTATCGACTAAACATGACGCACATATTAATTCTCCTCCCCCTTCACGTAACCTTGCCACAGTTTATTATATTATTGTTTACGTGTACAAGACACAAATCTATATCAAATAACAACAACTGCAGGACAGTTATAAGAATTATATCAAAGCACAAGAAAATTAAACAAACTAATACTATACACTACTAAATAAAAAGCAGTTTACTGGGAATAAGTCATTGTTAATAATAACTGGTAATATTAAATAAAATATGGACGTGTGGTATTTTGTGGAGGTTTAAACTATTACAACGCTAAAGGGAGCGAGGGGATATCATTTCACTTGATTCAATTCCTCTGTCCTCGCATCTTTTCCTTGCGTCCTTCCCTCGCATCCTGAAGGGGTGGAGTTAATACGCGAGGAAAGGAAACGAGGATGCACAAATAAGAATTGAGAAGCACCCTATCCACCCCTGATATAGACAATCAACTTAAAGGGATAGTTCTCCCAAAAAATGAAAATGATCCCATGATTTACTCGCCCTCAACTCATCCTAGGTGTATGACTTTCTTCTTTCAGACGAATACAATCGGAGTTATATTTAAAAATATCCCAGCTCTTCCAAGCTTATTAATGGGAGTGAATGGGACTTAAGATTTTGAAGCAAAAAAAGGGCATCCATCCATCATAAAAGTAATCCATACGGCTCCAGGGGTTAATAAAGGCCTTTTAAAACGAAGCCATGTGTTTTTGTAAGAAAAACATCCATATTTATAATTTTATGAACTAATCACTAGCCTCCGGTAACAGCTGAAATAATAATATACAATAATAGTTAAAAAATTAAAGTGCTTATTTATATTAAACCCGGAAGGTATATATTTATTTAATTGAATCGCAGCCCTTGTGAATTCACACTGTTTTAAATGGTTTTAATCTATCGCGCCGCCTTAGAAAACGTTCATGGTTCATGGATTCTCATCTGTGAAATGCGCCACTTCCGGTATTTTGCCGACACGTGTTTATAAAATCTTGAATTTCTTCCAGAAATCGTGACAGCCTTAGTTAAAGGGATAGTTATTATCTATAAACCCTAATCATTGTTAAAGGAACACTCCACCGTTTTTAGAAATAGGGCTTATTCAACTTCTTTCCTACATTTAGTACAAATAGCGAAGCACTGCTACTTGGGCGCAGAGATATCACGCAACACATGAAATTCCACAACTTCTGTCTACATACATTTCATGTGTTGCGTGATATCTCTGCGCCCAAGTAGCAGTGCTTCACCTGTGCTTCCCCATAATATAGTCCCAAGTCAATATCTGCCTAGGAAATCGCCTAGTCTTAATCTGAATACGCAGGCCACAAGAAGTAATTAGGTGGGGGTTTTTTTTGGATCCCTTTTACTCTGGACATGCTAGCTGGCAACATAGGATTCCATTCATTATGCTAAGCTAGCGGCGACCCTGCCAAACTAAAACAATGCCTGCACTGAGACAAAAATGCATTTGCCCACATATCTAAATGTAGGAAAGAAGTTGAATAAGCCCTATTTCTAAAAACGCTGGAGTGTTCCTTTAACAACATGTATTCTTATTTCACATAGCCCATTTAGCTTTGTACATTTCTAAAGTACATAACTTGGACAGTCTCCTCTGATAACAAATCACTTTAAATTGTAATATAGACGCATGCATTTTCTGTGACACTGCTTTGTAACGATGTGTATTGTGAAAAGCGCTATACAAATAAATGAATTGAATTGAATAGTTCACTCAAACATTTAAATTGTCATCATTTACTCACCTCAACCTGTATGCATTTCTTTGTTCTGCTGAACTCAAAGGAAGATATTTGGAAGATTAAGCCGATCTCGGCGCACATTGACTACCATAGTGGGGAAAAATACTATGGAAGTCAATGGGGGCCAAATTTTGCTTGCTTGTTCAGCAGATCAAATAAATTCACACAGGTTTGGAACAACTTGAGGGTGAGTTAATGATGACAGACCTTTCATATTTGTGTGAACTATCTCTTTAAATAGTCGTTTACGCTCACTCATGTTGGTCTAAACCTGTATGGCTCGCCTGCTTTTCGTAAATAAATATAATATGTGGTGATTAACACTTTTAAAAGAACAATAATCGATACAGCTTAAGAAGGAGAATCCCTGGTCTGGAAGGCTACGGGTGTGTTAGAGATGAATTATTCTTTGAAAGACACACATGTTTGATTTCATTTGACCACTAATGTGTGATGTCTTCTTTATTACAGTGTCATTGCTATGATGAGCCCAGAGGACAGTTGGGTCGCAAAATGGCAACGAATCGGTGAGTATTTCAGTGCACTTTCCCTGTGCTTACCTTCACTTCATTACATACACTACAGATTGTTTCATAGTAGGGGTGGGTGATCTTCACAAAATTTCATATCACGATCTTATAACAAACACATCACAATCTGCGATTGAGACAAGTCCATGGTTCCAGTCTTTTCCATAACTTTCATATATTTTAGATTCATTGCACACCAACTGAAATATTTCAGGTCTTTTATTGTTTTAATACTGATGATTTTGGCATACAGCTCATGAAAACCTCAAAAAATTAGCATATTTCATCTGACCAATAAATACAAAAAAAGTCAACCTTCAAATAATTATGTTTAGTTATGCACTCAATACTTGGTGGGGAATCCATTTCAGTGCGGCGTGGCATGGAGGCGATCAGCCTGTGGCACTGCTGAGGTGTTCTGGAGGCCCAGGATGCTTCGATAGCGGCCTTAAGCTCATCCAGAGTGTTGGGTCTTGCGTCTCTCAACTTTCTCTTCACAATATCCCACAGATTCTCTATGGGGTTCAGGTCAGGAGAGTTGAGCACAGTAATACCATGGTCAGTAAACCATTTACCAGTGGTTTTGGCACTGTGAGCAGGTGCCAGGTCGTGCTGAAAAACCAAATCTTCATCTCCATAAAGCTTTTCAGCAGATGGAAGCATGAAGTGCTCCAAAATCTCCTGATAGCTAGCTGCATTGACCCAGCCCTTGATAAAACACAGTGGACCAACACCAGCAGCTGACATGGCACCCCAGACCATCACTGACTGTGGGTACTTGACACTGGACTTCAGGCATTTTGGCATTTCCTCCTCCCGAGTCTTCCTCCAGACTCTGGCACCTTGATTTCCCAATGACATGCAAAATTTGAGCGACAGTCCAGTGCTGCTTCTCTGTAGCCCAGGTCAGGCGCTTCTGCCGCTGTTTCTGGTTCAAAAGTGGCTTGACCTGGGAATGCGGCACCTGTAGCCCATTTCCTGCACGCGCCTGTGCACGGTGGCTCTGGATGTTTCTACTCCAGACTCAGTCCACTGCTTCCAGGTCCCCAAGGTCTGGAATCGGTCCTTCTCCACAATCTTCCTCAGGGTCCGGTCACCTCTTCTCGTTGTGCAGCGTTTTTTGCCACACTTTTTCCTTCCCACAGACTTCCCACTGAGGTGCCTTGATACAGCACTCTGGGAACAGCCTATTGGTTCAGAAATGTCTTTCTGTGTCTTACCCTCTCGCTTGAGGGTGTCAATGATGGCCTTCTGGACAGCAGTCAGGTCGGCAGTCTTACCCATGATTGCGGTTTTGAGTAATGAACCAGGCTGGGAGTTTTTAAAAGCCTCAGGAATCTTTTGCAGGTGTTTAGAGTTAATTAGTTGATTCAGATGATTAGGGTAATAGCTCGTTTAGAGAACCGTCTCATGATATGCAAATTTTTTGAGATTATGCTCATTTTTCATGAGCTGTATGCCAAAATCATCAGTATTAAAAAATTAAAAGACCTGAAATATTTCAGTTGGTGTGCAATGAATCTAAAATATATGAAAGTTTAATTTTTATCATTACATTATGGAAAATAATGAACTTTTATCACAATATGCTAATTTTTTGAGAAGGACCTGTATTAATAAAAAGAAAGTGTAGCCAACTGTGCACCTCGCAAGTTTTTTTGCGCACTAGGAATCATATTTTTCAAGTAAAGACAAGGTAAGTTTACATTCAGCACACAGTGAAAATGACATATGACAGCGTATATATATTATACTAGTAATATAAAAGCAAATGCTGTAATACTTTTTCATATACAGTAGGGTTGTCGAAATGTATCGTTTCTTCGATGCATCGCGATGCAGACGGTATCGGTTCAGTAATAGACCATAACCGATTATAACGTACGGTTTCTTTTCTGACGTCATTTGTTGCGTCTGTGCTGTGTTAGCACACAATGGCAGAGTGAGAGTAATTAAAAATGCTACAACTACACTGAATTTTCCATTATTTGTGAGAAAACGCTTCCAGGCCAAACACAGTATTTTCCGTGTTTTCACTGTTAGATGCTAGGGGGCGCTATTACGCATCTTCTGAACGAGTACAGACTCCCCAGATCGAAACACAGGTGAGGAAGTCGCAGTAAAGCAAGCGATCGCATGTGAGCAGATGCATATGAAAAATAACATGATCATCAACATTAAACATCATATGAATCAGAACTATCTAATGTTACTGGATGAGATGCTGACCCAGGACGAGCTACAGGACTGAAGCATTAGAGGTGTGGATCGACTCCATCTGTGTGTGATCATCTCTGAATCTGATCTGGAGACAGTCTTGCACAAAAACATGATTTTGTCAGCTTTTTGCTCAATGTTGCTTTTTTTATGAAACTTACCCATATTCAAGAGTTGATAAAAGAATGCATAGGGTCAGCTCTTTCTCTTGATATTGCATGCTCAGATATTCAGAAAACAAAATATTCTATGGGCTATTCAATTTAGGTGAAAGTGGTCAAAAACCCTGGCGGTGGCTGGCAATTTTTTTTTTTAAACGCTGGCGTGGAAAGAGTTAAGAGCCAACATCTGGGTACATCTTGGCTTTTATGAACATCCTGGTAAGCATGACCTGGAGAACACACATGCTGTGTGCAAATCAAAGCTATCTGATTTATCAAAACGATTTCATTTACATTTGGGCACATACATGTGTCTCCACAAAACGGAGATAAATCCGATCTGCTATTCCCGCACTATATGCAGATTTAATGGAGTTCAGGTCTCTGAAAACAACAGATATGAGCTGCATTTTATTGATCAGCAGCTCATTTCAAAATCAAAGACCGCAATATGAGTGAGCGCGGCCACAGCACTGGTCAGATCATATATTGCCCCATCAGCCCTATTCACGGTGTGGTTTCTTGGCCGCTAAAGCAAGTCCTTGAAATAAGATGTACTGCCCTAACGAAAGCCAAATTTTGAACACTTCTTTTTTTACAGTATCAGTCTTTTATATAGACCCTTCAGTTCAATAATGATGTCAATGTGTTTCTCAGGTAACTTCAAGCCTGGTGTCTATGCCGTGACAGTAACGGGGCGGTTACCTCCAGGTCAGTGTGTGATTGTGATCTTGTTCTGATTGGCTCTCTCATGATTGCAATGAAGGACAGAGCAGTTTTTAACAAAAGCTTTTGAAAATGGCTCACATGAGGCTGATTTTGTCCCGTCTCAGGTGTGGTGCGAGAGCTGAAGAGCAGAGGCGTCATCTACAGGTCCAGAGACACGGCTGTTAAAACATGAACACACACACACACACACTCAATCAGCTGTTTTAGTGCTGTTTCTGTTATTTCATTTATTGTCTTATGATTTTCTTTTCTACTTGCATTAGTGCATTTGATGATAGATAAATGATTTGATTATTCAATGTAAAGGATTTAAACATTAAAGTTTTTTGTGTTTTAAATATGGTCAGTCCTGTCATTTTAAGAGACTAAGGGTTCCTACGCTGTTTGGAAAAGCATGGCATTTGAGCAATTTCCAGGTCTGCAAAAGTATGGAAAAATATTTGCATATTTCCTATTTAGTTTTCTAAAACAGAAAATTACAAGGTTAATCAAATGAAATGCATCATAAGTGTTTGTTTTCATGTCAGCTGTTTAGCGATTCAAACACGACTAAATGAAGTCAAGGTGCAAAAATGCAGGTTATTGGGTTCCTTCTCGTCATATCCTAAGCATCGTATTACAGAGCCTCTAAAAAGACCTTTGCAAAACTGATGGGAAACTGTAACCCATCCGCCCATTTCACGGGTTGTTTTCTTGGCCGCTAAAGAAAATGCATTAAAGAAGACCAAAGTCTTTGAAATTAGATGTACTGCCCTAACGAAATCCAAACACTTTTTTTACAGTATCAGTCTTTTTTAAAGACCCATGAACTTGGCAAATAGACCAATGCACACCGCCATATTGTGCCAAAAGCCCATTTCGTGTCATGGTTTCTCCGCTGCCACAGAGGATACGTTAAATTGGACATTAGACGATGATATTAGAGGTAACACCCTATCACTCAATCTTTTTTATAGGCCCTTAAACTTGGCAAATAGGACAATGCACACAGTCATATTGCCCCATCAGCCCTTCTCACGGTGTGGTTTCTCCACCGCCACAGATGATGCATTAAATTGGACATTAGGCCTTGATATTAGAGGTACTATTCTAAGGAAATGCAAATTTTGCACAAAAAGGTCTCTATTAATTCATGTGCATCTATGTTTTCTTCATAGTAAGATGGCAGTGATGCACAAATAGGTTGTAGTCTATATAAATCTAGAAATTGTAATGCATAAGCATGCAATGAGTTTCTCGGGGGCATGCAAACATCTATATTTTTTTATTTTAGGGGCTCTATGTTGTCACTTTGAGAAAATCAATGAAAAAATCCCTGGGAAACTAAAAATATTTACAGATTACTGTACTATGTACCAGATATAAAGCTGGAAATAATGCTGGATGAACCATTTATGTTAAATAAGGTCTGAAAATGTACAGAAAGCTTTGGAAATTTGAGTCTGGAAAAGGGTAGGAACCCTGAAGACACCATGAGAGGGCGCTGGTGCTCCTCAAACTCCTGACCTTCACTTAATCTGACAGAAATAAAGCCATCATGAACACCGGCTGCATCTGAAATCACATACTATATACTTATGTGTAAGGACAGGAGTGCTGCTACTTTCATAAGCGACTGGACTTGAAGAATGATAAAACACTTCAATTGGAGGAACCCAAGACATACTCAGGGGACGTTTACAAGACAGTGTTTTCAACGAAAAACAGACCCCTGAGCCAAAAAGATAAAAAACAACTTCATTGCTGCATATCTTTGATCATATAAGAGTGAAAAATTTGACTGTAAGCATCACTACATCCTTTAACCTTTGTGCTGTTACCCAATAACACTAAAAACTGCTAATAAATCAATCGTTACGCTATTTTATCACCAAATATTGGATTCAATCCTTTGATTCTTTTCAGTTAAGACAGGTTTTGCATTTATTTTTGGAACTGATTGATTATTACATACCCCAGTTTTTGAGTGAAAAAAGCATTATTTGTGGATAATTTTGTCAGTTTTACATAAAATATGAAAAAATTGCACTAACCATTTTGTACAAAATTGCACAGTCACACTTGTGGTGTTCCTGGTCTAAAATGACTGGCCTACAAAAAAATGCTTAAATAATTTGTTACACTATTTTATCGGCAAATATTGGATTCAATATTTTTGTTAGCTTGTTTCTTTCTTTCTGTTAAGACAGGTTGTGGTCTGTAGTCATTTCGTGTGTGTGTGTGTGTGTGTGTGATTCATATCATAAATATTGCAACTAACTTAAGAGATCGCGTGCGTTCTTGTGGTTCCCCCTCGGTTGAAATGGCGGGCCCTAGAATCATCAGCACCTTTCCCCCGATGAGGAAGCATCACCTTCACATGAGCACACAACAGTTACTGTCTGACTCATACATGAGAGCTCATAGTCAGATCAGTCCTTTTCACAGCTTTAGTGCTTTTCACTGTAACTGTTTGGCTTCTGTTAACACCAGAGCATAATGTGGCGTGGGATACTTCACAATGAAGAAGTTTGCAATGTTCTGCAGCATTTGAGTGGCACTTTATATCGAATGCAACGACTTACACATACATGTAACGCGCGCAGCAGACAGGAAGTGGCCTGTGCTTAAACTATGTTCTATTTGGAACTCTTGTTTTAAAAGAATGTTACATTGTGAGGTCTAAATGTCACACGGTCTAGATGTAATTTTGACCATGTGATCGGCGAGTGTGACGGGTCTGAATTAATCGTGTGACCAGAAACCAGTCAAAGACCTGCGTCACTGCATTTATCATGAAGCTTGATCAAGGTCGTTATGAACTAAAACGTAAAGATGATTCAGATCTTTTGCGTCATCTTATTAGTGTGGCTTATGATTACACAGGTCATTTGCACAGATAGACGTTTGAGTCTACAAGAGCACACGGATGTAAAAGCACAGCAGCTTCTCTTCTACATCTGCTCAGTGATCTGCTGACAAGATGTATGGAAATGTTTACATTATTTAATTACAGTTTTATATGGATGAGTCTTATGAAACCTGTCAAACATGTCTCCACTAGACCCCTGAAGGTGTGCTGTGGTATCTGGCACCAAGATGTTAGCAGCCGATCCTTTAAGTCCTGTAAGTTGCGAGGAGGGGCATCCATGGATCAGACTTGTTTGTTCAGCACATCCCACAGATGCTCGATTGGATTGAGATCTGGGGAATTTGGAGGCCAAGTCAACACCTCAAACTCATGTTGTGCTCCTCAAACCATTCCTGAAGCATTTGTGCTTTGTGTCAGGAGCATTATCCTGCTGGAAGAGCCACAGCCACCAGGGAATACCGTTTCCATGAAAGGCTGTACATGGTCTGCAACAATGCTTAGGTAGGTGGGACGTGTCAAAGTAACATCCACATGGATGGCAGGACCCAAGGTTTCCCAGCAGAACATTGCCAAAAGCATCACCTCCGCCCGGCTCGCCTTCTTCCCATAGTGCATCCTGGAGCCATGTGTTCCCCAGGTAAGCCACACACACGCACCCGGCCATCCACGTGATGTAAAAGAACACGTGATCATCAGACCAGGCCACCTTCTTCCATTGCTCCGTGGTCCAGTTCTGATGCTCACGTGCCACTGTTGGTGCTTTCGGCGGGGTCAGGGGTCAGCATGGGCACCCTGACTGGTCAGCGGCTATGCCGCCCCATACGCAACAAACTGCGATGCTCTGTGTATTCTGACACCTTTCTATCAGAACCAGCATTAACTTCTTGAGCAGTTTGAGCTCCAGTAGCTCGTCTGTTTGATCGGACCACACGGGCCAGCCTTCGCTCCACACGTGCATCAATGAGCCTGGGCCACCCATGACCCTGTTATGCTGACCTAGGTCATAATGTTATGCCTCATCGGTGTATATACATAGATATGTATATAGTTACTTAGAAGTTGTAGTCAGTTACTGATTCCAATTACATGACAAAATGTTTTAGTTATTAATGTAATCCATTACATTACACATTTAAGGTAATACAAAGAGAAAAGAAAATATATTCCATTCTTTGTTATAAAAAACATTATTACATACCATCAGGGTTTCCCAGACTGGGGTTTGTGAGTAATTAAATCATACAAATTTAAAATTAAAATCAATCATTTTAAAATACAAACAATCAAAATAAAACACTTACTAAAAAGACAACAATTTATTTGTTTACCCGTATGTCATGTGACCATTAATCGACATCATCAAAGAGTTAACTTCAATTGTATTATTATTTATTATTATTATTGGCCTAACTTGTTAATTTATCATCTCAAGTGATACTTAAAGTAAATATATAAGGTCAGAGTTTGATCTGACCAAAACGAATTGTGAGTATTACATAATCAATAAAAAATAACTGATTATGAGTATTTTAAAATGTAATATAATCTAATTAAAGTACTTAATTTTTTGGTGTCTGATATACATATATACACACGCGCACACACACACACACACACACACACACACACACACACGCACACGCACACGCGCGCGCAGTTGAGAATTCAAATGTGTGTAAAATGTGTAAATATATTATATCTGTGCAGCTCTTAAAGAGACAGTAGCCTAATATTCCTGCTGTATGTGTTTATAATGCCAATGAAAAGACCAAGAGAAGATCACTCACTGCTCTTGACTGAATAACTTTTGTAACTTAATAAGGATTAATCTATATTTAATTTATGCAGTGTTTTACATTTGATTATTCAATTTATCTACCTGAAAAACATTTAATTTGTATATTTGTTCTATATTGTATTTATCTGTGGTACTGCTTTTAATTTGATTATTTGTTCTTAATGTAGTTTAATTGTTTTTTAACAGTATTTGAGTTATTTTTATGAGTTAAGCTAGTGGTTTTTGGTGTCATAACCTTATTTATATTAAAGTTATGCATCAAAAACAACAAAAACAATAACTAGGCCAATAACAAAAACATTTGAACCACAGGCCCGAGTGTAGAAAAACTCCTGGTTACACTTTATTCTGACGGTCCCTTTAGACTACAAGTAATGCTGCCCCAACATGTGAACCCCCTCTCATGAGAGTATTAGTGGACGGTCTGGTTAACATCTGTTAACATTTTATTCTGATGCTCCTAAAACAACTTATTCCAACCCTACCAGTCTAATACTCTAATGAGAGTTAGCTGACAGGTACGTGTAAAGTTACTTGTAGTCAACAGAATGTGTTAAAGAGAACATCAAAATAATACTCATAAATGTTACTTGAACAGCAAATCATCATACTAGAATGATTTCTGAAGAATGTACTGGAGTTATGATGATAAATTCAGCTTTGATCACAGGAATACATTACACATTACTATATATTCACATAGAAAACCATTCATTTAATATGCAAAAATATTTCTCAATTTTACAGTTTTTACTGTATTTTATATCAAATAAATGCAGCCGAGAAGA
>CM040916.1:52442230-52499730 GCA_023029165.1 Gobiocypris rarus
CTAGAATTGTTCGGGAAGCAGACACACTCTGTCAGTTTAAATCTAGACTAAAAACGCATCTCTTTACTATGGCATACACATAAAACATTATCAATTTCTACTATTTAAATCAGTTAAATTATTGTTTTAAATGATTGTTAGGCTGCATTAACTAGGTCAGCTGGAATCAGGAACACTTCCCATAACACCTGATGTACTCGTTACATCATCAGAAGAATGGTATCTACGCTAATGATAGTCTCTTTGTTTATCCCGAGGTTAGTCAGCCGGATCCGGGCTGTATCCAGACCAGATGGTGGACCTGCGCCTAGACACGACCAACGCATCCCTGAAGTGTCTGTAGAGAGACAGTGTTAAATAGACTCTCTTCTGTGAAGGCCTCATCATCATGACATCCAGTAGCACTGATCCTCAACAAGCCTGTCTCCTGAGTGATGACTCCGATCTTCAACCAGATGGAACTGGACAACTACTCTGATGGTTCTGATCTAATATGATCATAATCACACACTGTTTGTTCGTCGGCCAGAGGAGAACTGCCACCCCGACTGAGCCTGGTTTCTCCCAAGGTTTTCTCCTCCATTCTCTCCTGGTGGAGTTTTGGTTCCTTGCCACCGTTGCCTTTGGCTTTTGGCTTGCTCAGTTGGGGACACTAAATATTCAACTATATTACTGATCCACTCACATTAAAACCACATGAGAATTAAACTGAGCTGGACGACATCACTGCTTTCTCCAGAGCGACTGTACAGCCGAATCAAATTGTGTTGCTGATTTTCCTGTTACCACTGTAAAGCCGCTTTTGAAACAATCTGTATTGTAAAAAGTGCTATATAAATAGGTGACTTGACTTTAATCAATCTTTAATGCTCCCTCTAGCAGCGACAACTCTTCTCTTTTCTGATGAAGAGGGCAGGGCCACCTGTCACTTACATGTGATCATAATGATATGATTATAGATCATAACCTAGATGTGCTGTGTTTGACAGAAACCTGGCTAAAACCTGACGACTACATTAGTTTAAATGAGTCCACTCCCCAAGATTATTGTTATAAACACGAGCCACGTCTGAAAGGAAAAGGGGGAGTTGTTGCTGTAATTTATAATGATAACTTCAGTATTACTCAGAAGTCTAGTTTCAAATATAATTCCTTTGAAGTTTTGGTGCTTTATGTAACATTGTGTAGTGTAAATGATAAATCCCGTTTGACATTTGTGTTGGCTACTGTATACAGGCCACCAGGGCACAATACAGACTTTATCAAAGAATTTGCTGGTTTTCTATCAGAATTAGTACTGGCTGCAGATAAAGTACTAATTGTTGGTGATTTTAATATCCATGTTGACAATGAAAAGACGCATTGGGATTGGCATTTAAAGACATTATAAACTCTATTGGAGTTGGACAACACGTATCGGGACCCACTCATCGCCTTAATCATACTTTAGATCTAATACTGTCACATGGAATAAATGTTGATACCGTTAAAATTCTGCAGCAGAGCGATGACATCTCAGATCATTACCTAATATCATGTATACTTAATTTAGCTAAGGCTGCAAAGCCATCCCCTTGCTTCAAATATGGCAGGACTATAACCGCTGCGACTAAAGATTGCTTTGTACATAATCTTCCTCATCAGTTCCATCTCCTCAGCATTACAGATAGCCAAGAGGAACTTGATGTTGCAACAGAAACTACTGACTCTCTCTTTACTAGCACTTTAGACATAGTTGCTCCTCGGCGCTTAAAGAAGATTAAAGCAAATAATCCAACGCCGTGGTACAACGAGCACACTCGGGCCCTTAAAACAGCAGCCAGAAAAATGGAGCAGCTGGAAGAAAACAAAACTGGAGGTTTTTCGCAATTTGTGGAAAGAGAGCATGATTGCACACAGAAAGGCCATAAAAACTGCTAGATCTGCTTATTTCTCAACTCTTTTAGAAGAAAACAAACACAACCCTAGGTATTTATTCGATACAGTGGCTAAATTAACAAAGGATAAAGCTTCAACTTCTGACGTTTGAAAACAACACAGCAGTAATGACTTTATGAACTTCTTTACTAGTAAGATTGATAACATTAGGAATAGAATTATAACCATGCAGCCGTCTACTACAGTATCACTTCAGACAGAACATTGTAGTCTCACTGAGGAAAAATTACACTCATTCACTGCTATAGGAGGAGAAGAATTGGCTAAACTTGTTAAATCATCAAAATCAACAACATGTATGCTTGACCCTATACCGACTAGGCTATTAAAAGATGCTTCCAGAGGTCATAGATCCTCTGCTTAATATTAATTCATCCTTGACATTAGGATATGTACCAAAAACTTTTAAGTTGGCTGTAATTAAACCACTTATTAAAAAACCGCAACTTGATCCTAAAGAATTATTCAATTACAGACCAATCTCGAATCTACCGCTTCTATCAAAAATATTAGAAAAGGTGTCTTCACAATTATGTTCCTTTTAGAAAGAAATGGTATATGTGAGGATTTCCAGTCAGGATTTAGACCGTATCATAGTACTGAGACTGCTCTAATTAGAGTTACAAATGATTTACTCTTATCATCTGATCGTGGTTGTATCTCTCTATTAGTGTTACTCGATCTTAGCGCTGCATTCGATACTATCGATCACAATATTCTTTTGAATAGACTCGAAAATTATGTTGGCATTAGTGGAACTGCATTGGCATGGTTTAAATCTTACTTATCTGACCGTTATCAGTTTGTAGCAGTAAATGAAGAGATGTCACACCGATCACAAGTTCAGTATGGAGTACCGCAAGGCTCAGTGTTAGGACCGTTGCTTTTCACCCTGTATATGCTACCACTGGGAGATATCATTAGGAAGCATGGCGTTAGTTTTCATTGTTATGCTGATGATACTCAGCTCTATATTTCTTCACGTCCTGACGAAACTTACCAATTCACAAGATTAACGGAATGCATAGCTGATATAAAAAATTGGATGAATAGTAATTTCCTGCAACTTAATTCAGATAAAACTGAATTTTTAATTATTGGACAGAAAAGCTCCACAAGTAGTGCCCTAGAATACTGTCTAACCCTCGATGACTGCTCTGTCAAGCCCTCATCATCAGTGAGGAACCTGGGTGTGCTCTTTGATACCAATCTTTCGTTTGAAAGCCATGTTTCTAGCATCTGTAAAACTGCATTCTACCATCTTAAAAATATATCTAAATTACGTCACATGCTTTCAATGCAAAATGCTGAACAATTAGTTCATGCGTTCATGAGCTCAAGGCTAGATTATTGTAATGCTCTACTGGGTGGTTGCCCTGCTCGCCTAATAAATAAACTCCAGCTGGTCCAAAACGCAGCAGCTCGAGTTCTTACTAGAACCAGGAAGTACGATCATATTAGTCCAGTTCTGTCAACACATTTTAAAATCTTGCTTATTACTTATAAAGCACTAAATGGTTTAGCTCCCCAGTACTTGAGCGAGCTCTTAACGCATTATACTCCATCACGTCAATTGCGGTCTCTAAACTCTGGCCAGTTGAAAATACCTAGAATATCTAAATCAACTGCAGGCGGTCGATCCTTTTCCTATTTAGCACCAAAACTCTGGAACAGTCTTCCTAGCATTGTTCGGGAAGCAGACACACTCTGTCAGTTTAAATCTAGACTAAAAACACATCTCTTTACTATGGCATACACACAGAACATTTTTAACTTTCTTTATTCAAATCAAATGACTGATTGTTAGGCTGCATTAACTAGGTCAGCCGGAACCGAACACTTCCCATAACACCTGATGTACTCGTTACATCACAAAAAAGTGGCATCCACACTAATGTTAGTCTCTCTGTTTATCCCGAGGTTTACTGCAGTCGGCGGATCCAGGCCGTGTCTGGATCGGATGGTGGACCTGCATCTGGACATGACCAGCTCATCCTGAAGTGTCTGCTGAGACCGTGTCCATTAGTGTCTCCTCTGAATTTGCCTCACGGGCGTCATCCTCAATTAACCCGTCTCGCAATAACTCCGATCTTTCAAGGATTCATATTCTTGTGTAATCGGCGCCATCCTAAATGAGCCCGTCTCGTGCGTGATACCCAAAATTTTGAATATTCCTATCGAATATGATTTATGACCTGCAAGGTTGCCAGAGTAATAATTATACACTGTTAATAATAGGCCAGAGGAGAACTGGCACCCCGACTGAGTCTGGTTTCTCCCAAGGTTTATTTTTCTCCATCATGCCCTGATGGAGTTTTGGTTCCTTGCCACTGTCGCCTTTGGCTTGGCTTGCTCAGTTGGGGACACTCAAAGTATGATCCAAGTTACTCAACTAAATATACAAATTGAATTTATTAATTTGGTCATATATAATTCTATAAACTATCCAAATTAAACTAGCCAAATCAAATTTTGTTGCAATGTTGTCCTGTTTAACACTGTGAAGCTGCTTTGAAGCAATCGTCATTGTAAAAGCGCTATATAAATAAAGTTGATTGATCAGCCAAGTGTTATGCATTTAAAAAACAACTTGACTAATCTTTGCCTTATCGAAAACACTGATGAACATTTCAAGACACTATTGGACATCCTCTCTTTCTCACGCACACACAGCTCAGGGTCTTATTTTAAAACCAGAGGAAGTTACAAACGGTGATGCCATCATTTGCAAAACACTGGTCAGTGGCGGATACTGAGGGACATTCAAAACAGACATAAAGAAAGACTCAAAGGAGGAGAGAAGGGGAGGGGAAGCTGTTGCCAAACCAGATAATGTCTATCAGTCAGGACAGAACAGCCTTGCCGGCAGCCAATCAGCTTTCAGGACAAGAACAGGGCATTTCCTGCTCATACATGAGTTAACCTGTTGCCTGAGTGACCACAGGTGGAGTTAATCACATGAACTGTTAACAACCACAAAACTGACCTCAGTAGATCTATTGTGTGAACATTTCAAAATGTTTATGCTTCTTTCTTTACAATAAATACTTGATTTGTCAATGTGTGTGTGTGTGTATGTATATATATATATATATATATATATATATATATATATATATACACATACATACACATATATATATACACACACATATATATATATATACATAATAATTATACACAGTACACACATTAATATTTAAGAAAAAAAAATATATATATTTATATATAATGTAAATATACACTATATTGCCAAGTATTGGGACACCCCTCCAAATCCCAGAGTTGAGGTGTTCAATCCCTTCATGGCACAGGTGTATAACTCAAGCACTAGGCATGCAGACGCTTCTACACACATTTGTGAAAGAATGGCTCGCTCTCAGGAGCTCAGTGAACTCAAGCGTGGGACCGGGATAGGTTGCCACCTGTGCAATAAGGCCATTCCTGACATTTCCTCACTACTAAATATTCCACGCTCAACTGTTAGTGGGATTATAACAAAGTGGAAGCGATTGGGAACAACAGCAACTCAGCCATGAAGTGAAATCCCAGAGCGGGGTCAGCGCATGCTGAGGGTCACAGTGCGCAGAAGTCACCAACTTTCTGCAGAGTCAATCGCTCCAGACCTCCAAACTCCTGTGGCCTTCAGATGAGCTCAGGAACAGTGCGGAGAGAGCTTCATGGAATGGGTTTCCATGGCGAGCAGCTCATCCAAGCCTTACATCACCAAGAGCAATGCAAAGCGTGGGATGCAGTGGGGTAAAGCACGCCACCACTGGACTCTAGAGCAGTGAGGCGTGTTCTCTGAGTGACAAATCACGCTTCTCTGTCTGACCATCCCATGGGCGAGTCTGAGTTTGGCGGTTGCCAGGAGAACGGGACTTGCCAGACTGCATTGTGCCAAGTGTAAAGTTTGGTGGAGGGGGGATTATGGGGTGGGGTTGTTTTTCAGGGGTTGGCCCCTTAGTTCCAGTGAAAGGAACTCTTAATGCTTCACCAAGACATTTTGGACAATTCCATGCTTCCAACTTTGTGGGAACCGTTTGGGGCGGCCCCTTCCTGTCCCAACATGACTGCGCTCCAGTGCACAAAGCGTCGCTCCATAAAGACATGGATGAGCGAGTTTGGTGTGGAGGAACTTGACTGGCCTGCACAGAGTCCTGACCTCATCCCGATAGAACACCTTTGGGATGAATTAGAGCGGAGACTGCGAGCCAGACCTTCTCGTCCAACATCAGTGCCTGACCTCACAAATGCGCTTCTAGAAGAATGGTCCAATATTCCCATAAACACACTCCTAAACCTTGTGGGAAGCCTTCCCAGAAGAGCTGAAGCTGTTAGAGCTGCAAAGGGTGGGCCGACTCCATATTGAACCCTATGGATTAAGAATGGGATGGCATTTAAGTTCATGTGCATGTAAAGGCAGGCGTCCCAAAACATTTGGGAATATAGTATAGGGTGAACTCAAGGTGATTGGGACACTTTTCCCATTTCATCTCAATGGCAAAAAGTGTGCCAATCTTCCTGAATTTACCCTATATGCATGCAAACATTTCTTAAATATATACATGTATGTATGTGTATTCAAATATATATAATTATACACAGTACACAAACATATATTATGTAAACTTTTATTTTGAATGCGATAATCACGTTTAATAAAACACACACACACACACACACACACACACACACAAAGAAAAAAGTGATTTTATCCATTGGTATTGGTTAATATCAACCGGAGTTGAAAATGTTTTCTTTTTAATAATTTTCACTAATGAATTAAATAACCTTTTGATTTATTATGGATTTCACTTTAAAACACCTAAATACGATTTGAATATAAATCTCTGAACATCTCTACACTCCCACACAACCTGACATGATGCAGCAGAGAGTAAAAGAGCATCAAACCCACCATCTGTGACACAGTTTGACTTCAGAGCGCATGAGAGGCGGCTCGAGACAAAATCTCGCTCGGTCGACGCATGTTTTCCTCTCTCTCTTCTTTGTATGTGGGGAGAAAAGAGAAAAACAGTTGCCTCTTACACCATTTTTCATGAATCTACTCGGCAAAATACAGCAAACATGATGACTATTCTGTGAATGTGGCGGGCAAATATGAAGATTTAATGCTTGACCATTTCAGACTGAATATAAACCTTTTTATGTGTGTTATTCTCAACTCCTATTTGGTTTCTTTTTTGCATGTGCTTTTTCAAATCAAATACATTGGACAAATCACATGGATAAACACATTTCTGGTTATTAGGTACATTTCCATTTTCTAAAGAGTTAATTAGTGATGTTTGCCATCACCACTGATCATCTTGAGTATTAGCTAGGGTAACACTTTATTTTACAGTGTCCTTGTTACATGTACTTACTATAGAAATAACATTAAATTATGCATAATTACATGCAACTAACCCTCAACCAAACCCTAATCCTAATGATATACTATAGTACATGTTCATTTCTATTACTCAGTACTTAATGTATAATTATACCGTAACAAGAGCACCTTAAAATAATGTGTAACCTTAGTTAGATTCAGTAGTTCAGTGTGTTTGTGCTTCAGCCATAAGTGATTCCTCAAATCATGAGATCAGATGCTCCAATTTCTCCAATGAAGCAGGAGGAAAAATCTCAGTGTGCACAGTGAAGGTGAGAGTTGTTTCCTAATTGATGCACTTATAAACTATACGCTACACACTTATACGCTATACATTATGCACTTATACACTATACACTTATACACTATGCACTTATACGCTATACACTTATACGCTATACACTTATACGCTATACACTTATACGCTATACGCTATACACTTATACACTATACACTTATACACTATACGCTATGCACTTATACACTATGCACTTATACACTATACACTTATACACTATACACTTATACACTATACGCTATACACTATACACTTATACGCTATACATTTATATGCTATACACTTATACACTATACACTTATACACTATACACAATGCACTTATACACTATGCACTTATACACTATACACTCTATACACTTATACACTATGCACTTATACGCTATACACTTATACGCTATACACTTATACACTATACACTTATACACTATACACTATGCACTTATACACTATGCACTTATACACTATGCACTTATACACTATACACTTATACACTATACACTTATACGCTATGCACTTATACACTATACACTTATACACTATGCACTTATACACTATACACTATACACTTATACGCTATACACTTATACGCTATACACTTATACGCTATACACTTATACACTATACGCTATGCACTTATACACTATGCCTTATACACTATACTATACACTATACACTTATGCACTATGCACTTATACACTATACACTTATACACTATACACTTATGCACTTTTACACTATGCACTTATACACTATACACTTATACGCTATGCACTTATACGCTATACACTTATACGCTATGCACTTATACACTATGCACTTATACGCTATGCACTTATACGCTTTGCACTTATACGCTATGCACTTATACGCTATGCACTTATACACTATGCACTTATACACTATACACTTATACACTATACACTTATACGCTATACACTTATACGCTTTGCACTTATATGCTATGCACTTATACACTATACACTTATACACTATGCACTTATACACTATACACTTATACACTATACTTATACACTATGCACTTATACACTATGCACTTATACACTATACACTATGCACTTATACACTATGCACTTATACACTATACACTTATACACTATGCACTTATACACTATGCTTATACACTATGCACTATACACTTATACACTATACACTTATACACTTATATACTATGCACCTATACACTATACAATTATGCAATTATACACTATGCACTATACACTTATACGCTATACACTTATACGCTATGCACTTATACGCTTTGCACTTATACGCTATGCACTTATACACTATGCACTTATACACTATGCACTTATACACTATGCACTTATACACTATGCACTTATACACTATGCACTTATACACTATGCACTTATACTCTTTGCACTTATACGCTATGCACTTATACACTATGCACTTATACACTATGCACTTATACACTATGCACTTATACGCTATGCACTTATACGCTATACACTTATACGCTATGCACTTATACACTATACACTTATACACTATGCACTTATACACTATGCACTTATACACTATGCACTTATACACTATGCACTTATACACTATGCACTTATACACTATGCACTTATACACTATGCACTTATACGCTATGCACTTATACGCTATGCACTTATACGCTATGCACTTATACGCTATGCACTTATACACTATACACTTATACGCTATACACTTATACGCTATGCACTTATACGCTATGCACTTATACACTATACACTTATACACTATACACTTATACACTATGCACTTATACACTATGCACTTATACACTATGCACTTATACACTATGCACTTATACACTATACACTTATACACTATACACTATACACTTATACACTATGCACTATGCACTTATACACTATGCACTTATACACTATGCTTATACACTATGCACTTATACACTATGCACTTATACACTATGCACTTATACACTATGCACTTATACACTATGCACTTATACACTATGCACTTATACACTATGCACTTATACACTATACACTTATACACTATACTTATACACTATACACTTATACACTATACACTTATACACTATACACTTATACACTATACACTTATACACTATGCACTTATACACTATGCACTTATACACTATACACTTATACACTATACACTTATACACTATACACTTATACACTATACACTTATACACTATGCACTTATACACTATGCACTTATACACTATACACTTATACACTATACACTTATACACTATACACTTATACACTATACACTTATACACTATGCACTTATACACTATGCACTTATACACTATACACTTATACACTATACACTTATACACTATGCACTTATACACTATACACTTATACACTATACACTTATACACTATGCACTTATACACTATACACTTATACACTATACTTATACACTATGCACTTATACACTATACACTTATACACTATACACTTATACACTATGCACTTATACACTATACACTTATACACTATACACTTATACACTATGACCTTATACACTATACTTATACGCTATACACTCTTTCTTTCTTTTTAACCGGGTTAAAAAAAACTCATTGAGATTAAAATCTCTTTTACAAGAGTGACCTGGCCAAGAAAGACCTACACTTATGCACTGATACACTCATGCATGAATTTATGCACTGATACACTCATACTCAACTGTGTAGTGTATGTTTTTAAGGAGGCTTAAGTTCTATATCTGATTCCCCCCCCCCTCTCCTCTGTGTAATGAAAGCTGTGACAGTCGAGTGCAGGAAGAACTGTCCAACATTCCACACTTAGTTTTTTCAGTTAATTATGTGCATCATTCAGGTGTTTAAAGTGCACTTCTTTTTGGAATTTTCGGTGTGAACACAAACTGCACATGAATTGGGATGCACAATGAGACTTAAGTTAGTAAGCAACAACCAACACCAACACACTCATTATAAAGCACTCGGAAACTTGTCATCACGGAAAACGTCATCTAATTTTAACTTGCGTCCAAGCTTGTTCGTAGAAACCTCACACTAGTCAAGTAAAGCCAATTCACATCGATTTCTATAGTGCTTTATACGATACAGATCGTTTCATAGTAGATTCACAGTGATACACAGCATATTAATGTCTGCACAGCGCTTCCGTTATGAAACGGATGCAGTAAAGCAGCTCTGAAAAGACAAGTGTCATTATTCAGCTCAGTGTGGATCAATGCTCCAGTGTCAATGTTGCAAAGTTCATGAATTATGAAGCAAACTCAACTATAAAACAGCTTTACTGATGACAAAAATGTCGTAATTCAATGTCTCTAATATTCAGAAAAAATGCAACATGGGTTTAAATGTATTAAAACACTCCTAGGCCTTTGATTTACAGAAACTAGTTTTTTAAATGTACTGTTTACATGAAAATATATCTACAAAATGTCTCAGTTTAAAATGGTGTTATTTTTAATGCAAAAAATTCTCAATGCTTTTTCCCCTTTTTGAAGGACCAAGGCAGTGAAACGGGCGGGTAAATGTGTCATAGTGAAACCAAACGAGACGAGAGTCAACTTCAGATCACATCTCTCTCACCACACCTTTTTCCACTCGGCTTTTTATAATTGTTCAAAAACCATGGTGCTCTGACCTCAAGCACACACACACACACACACACACGCACACACACTTAAAAAAATCCCCCTGCTTGGCACTCCACACACAGTCTCGGGTTGTCATGGTTGCAAACAGACTTTGAAAGGCTGGTCTGATAAAGAGAGCTGGGGAATTGAAACCCTGGCCGGTGTTCCCTGTATGAAAATAAACGCTCAGGCCTTCAAACCGAAGCCTCTCTATGAGAAGGAAGCTTCTGCAGTATCTGATGTCCTTGTTCAGATATAAAGAAGAAAGAGAAGAACGCTGTGGTTTCATGTCAGTAACCACTAAAGCAACAGACCAGACCAGACCCTTTTAAAACCACCATGCTCCAAAAGATCTGGGTTAAAAAACACATTCAGACACATCTGAATGTATTCTCATTAATCGACTGATGTTGAGCAGAAACGTCAGCTGGAAGCATGCAATGCAATGATCAGAAGACGCTTTAAAAGAAAGCTAGGCTTTGAGCTCCAGTTGTTCTGTCAGTAGTTATGCATGCATGCATGTCTCTTGCAGGTGTTGCACACAGGAAATAACACACGCGAGTTGCTCTACGGGTCCTTCCTGTGCCTGATGATCAGATCAGCTATTCATGTCTGCTCTTTTACTTCACTTTAGACCATATAACGTGAATTCAGTCAACTGTGCATTTTACACAGGACTGTCAGACACAAAGTGTTATAAAGTCCTGGCATCAGACCTCCCGCACACGGTCCTGCACTGGCTGATAATTCACTTCCCTCTGAAGGGGATTTAAGAGACACACTTTGGCATTTCCTCTCGTGTTGCAACTGTTAAGCAACGGGAGAACAAACCGAAAGAGCTCAGGAGAACAGAGAGCAAGATAAGACCGAACGCTGACGGAAAAACTCTTATCTGCGGCATGGGTTACACTTTAGTTTAAGGAGTACGAGTTACAGTTTAATTATACCTTTAAGTACTGAATAATAATTTCACACGAGCCCTGTAAGAACAAAACACCAATGTTAGCAGTGTTCAGAGTCAAAAAAAAATAAAAAAAATAAAATGTGGTTTAAATGCATGTATGATGAAAATGTCCTCATAAATCTGAGAGAGTGTAACTTTCTACCAATTACATAAGAGTTGTATAAAATAATAAGAATTAACTACATATAGGGTTAGTTGCATGTAATTATGCATAATTTACTATGGTAAGTACATGTGACATATGTAGCAGGGACAATGTAAAGTAAAGTGTTACCAAATGCTGGGTTTTTTTTTTACCCAATTGCTGGGTTCAGACTGTTGGGTCATTTTATTGGGTTATTTTTTAAATAATTTTACCCAGGTGCTGGGAAGTTTTTCTGTAACTCAGCTGTTGGGTCATTTTACCGTCGATACAAATGACGAACCCCCCTCACACACTTACTCAGCGCTGGGTTAGTGTAACCCAATGTTGGGTAGTCTGCATGCGCCAAACCCATTAAAACTGGATACACATTTGTCAACGGCATTATTGTTTTCTGCTCCTGTCACTACTAAAAAATTTACTAAATGCTTTGGTTGACTGACCCAGCACTATGTCAAATACAACCCATTATATGGGTTAATGTGTAAAACCCAACAAGCTTTTAACCCAGCACGTGTTCTGTCTAATATTTACCCAGGGCTGGGTTGCCATATAACCCAGAAATGGTTGTTTTTAACCCAGCACTTTTGAGTGTACTGGGTAATATAAGGTAACTACATGGGTTAAGGTTAGGGATGGGTTCAGGTTTAGTACATAGTCATTACCCATCACTTTAGAAAATGCTGGATTGATTTAAACTTTTAAATTACATTTTTAAACTCAACGGTTGGATTTGTCCATATTTGACCCAAATTTGGGTTAAAACAACCCAGCATTATTTAGAGTGCAGTTATTGTAATTACTGTAATAAGTACACACTCTTAAAAAAAAAAAAAGAGGCTGGGTTGCTTTAACCCAAATTTGGGTCAAATATGGACAAACCCAACCATTGGGGTTAAAACTGTAATTTAAAGATTTTAACCATCGGTTGTAGTTTTTTTGGGGGGGGGTTAAAACAGCCCATGATTTATTTCATTTTTTTTGGAGCGCAGTTATTTTAATAACTGTAATAAGTACAGTGGCGTAGCAAGTCAGTCCCGGGCCCATATGCTAAATAAATTGTATGGCCATATTCTTTTTTTAAAAAACATTTTAATTCAATTTTTAAAACCAATAATTGGGTTTCTCCATATTTGACCCACAAATATGGGGAAACCCAACCATTGGTTTTAAAAATAGAATAAAAAATATATATTTTTTTATCCATATCTGACCCAAATTTGGGTTAAAACAGCCCATAATTTGTTTTAGAGTGCAGTTATTGTAATAACTCTAGTACGTACATATAATCTAAAAAAATGCTGGGTTGTTTTAACCAAAATTTGGGTCATATATGGACAAACACAACCATTTAAATATTTAATTAGAAAAAAAAATGATCCCAACAGTTGGGTGCATCCATATCTGACCCAAATTTGGGTTGAAACAACCCAGCATTTTTAGTGCGCAGTTATTATAATTACTTTAATAAGTTCACACACTCTAAAAATGCTGGGTTGTTTTAACCAAAATTTGGGTTAAATGTGGACAAACCCAACCGTTGGGTTTAGAAATGTAATTTAAACATTTGAACTAAAGGTGGTGTTTGACCCAGACATGGGTTAAAAAGACCCAGAATGTTTAAAGTGCAGTGTGCACATGGGGAACAGGACTGTGAGCATTCAAACCATTTTATCATTTAACATAAACTTCTGAAACATCTGACCCCCCAATTTTGAAATAGGCATGATCAAGAACAGTTCCCACTCTTTAATCCCACTGACTGGCCTTGACCTGAACCGAGAGCCTTAGATGAGTTTTTAATGTCCAGTGTACCGGTTTAATAAACGCTGAATTTAAACAACGTCACAAACACTGCAGATCTTCAGACGTGAATATGCGAGAACATAAATGAGCCGGTGGGCAAAAGCAGCGAATGACAGAAGAGCGTGAGCCGCTGACTGTTAAGCCTCTTCCTGTGTGGTTTTACACCACGTGACTGGCAGGGAGGTTAAATACCAGCACTTCTCTTGTTTTAGGCCCATTTCTACTCGGGCTGGAGAGGAAGACGCTAGGAGTCCCCGGAAAGACCCCTGGAGAGGAACATGGCAAACACTGGGCTTGAGCGACGGAGGAACGGATGTAACCTAGCCAGAAGACGACGGGTGGGTAACGTATGCTTACGGCTATACTAGGAAGAAGGAAGCTATTTAATCATTTTTTGTGTCTTTATTACTGTTCCACACAATGCATAACTTGATGTATTAATGTTCTGCATAAATATTTGTACATTTTTTCTCTTTAACGTTCGGTCATGTTGGATTATCCATTGACGCATGTACAAAAACTGCCCATTTTTGGAATGCAACAAATAGTATTTATTAACTAATCACATGTTGAAATGTTTTTTAAAATGATAAATGCACAAAAATATGTTTGCATATTTTTCTATCATTGCAGTTTCTTTTTTTAATACACAAAACAACAGCAAAAACCAGTATTTTAACTGTGTGTGAGCAAGAAAACGCCTTCGTGTGACGGAAAAAGCTTACTCATGTTGATTAAAATGGCTGCCGTGTAATGTGAAGGAAGTTGTGACCACTGGCATTGATCAATGACGCATTGTGCATTTTTAACATTTTTGCTTACCGATTTACAAAAGTTGATGTAATTGTGTGTAAACTTTAACGAAATGTCTGTTGCTGTGTATAAGTTTGTACGCTGTGCACCGATTCATTTGGTTCAATGAATTGCGAAAACGTTTGCATGTCATATGTTCACATTGCATATTTCCCCAGTTTATGTCTATGTAAAGTTTGGGTGGGGTTCACATGCGGTGCACAAGTGTGTGTGTGTGTGTGTGTGTATGTGTGGGAAGGAGGAGCCTGCTATCTCAAGCGTTCATCACGACCTCCAGAGGAGACATGGACACCTGGACATTGGGAAGTACAGTGCAGTCATCCATAAAGTAGAAAGCACTACTAAACCCCTCGCCACAGTGTAGTGTTTCCTACTTTATGGATGAGTGTACTGTTGGCTGCTGGGATGCTTCACGCCGCTCGACGGAGAACGACGCCTGAGAGAAAAGAGGAAGCCGCTTTGTTTCGTAAAGCTGCACACGTCTCATAGTGTCAAAAAACATCCACGTGAGACGCCGTGCGCTTGCAGAAACCAAAGCCAGCTTCCTCTGCAACTCATCAAACATGTCTTCTGTAATGCAATGAGATCATAAATCATCAATAAAAACCAAAGTCATAAAACACAGTTTGCTCTCAGAGTCCATCATTCACAACACACACTCATTTAATGTGAAAATATACTTTATTTCTGTAAAAAGTCCATATTGCAACAAGTCATTCAAGTAAATCACTACGACGTCCCCCACAGAGCAAGATGACTATCCAAAAAACATGCACAGAAAATAGAAGCAATATTTACAGGTGAGTTTCCAAAAAATGCGTTAGAAAAATGTACAAAAAAACCTCCATCTGCTAGAGAACAGACATCAGGACGGACACAAGAATAGAGTCTGTTTCTCAGTGCATGGAGATATCAGCTCAAATCACAAAAACACACCGCACTGCAAAACATCTCTCCTTCTCACTTTTAAAGGCGCCTTTACTTGAGAAAATGTACAAACATGGGGTCAGAACATCTTCAAGTGATTGCATCTTGAAGTACAGGACAAAACAAGACACAAACACATCATTTCTGCCTCCACGTCCTGCCAAACACAAGGTACGTGCAACTACTACGACACATGAACAGAATAAATAAGGCCGAGTATAGATGGAGACCCATCATGCATGCAGTCATTACGAACACAGCTGTAGTAAACTTGAAGTTAAGACTAAACGAGGTCTTGTAAGGCTAGTTTTATTATGGCCTATAGGATACGGTTACGGTCAGATGTGTGCGTTCGGCGTCTGGATTATAGAGCGGCGAGGGGGACGTTCAGAGCGAGAGCATCGCTAGCCAGAAAACAGTCAAAGAGAAGCTTCTTTAATGCATTATAATAATTCAGCAGCATGAAGTAATGCTAATAACAATGCTTTCTGCCTACGCTGCAAAACAAGTGTACAAATATCAAAGATACATTTACTAGCATGAAAGATTATAAGAACAAATGCACTTCATGCAAAGGGAAAACAAGTTCAGGTTACACTTTATTTTAAGGTGACGTAGTTACATTGTACATTGAGTAATTATTAATGAGCTATGTGTACTTATTATAGAGTTAGGTTGAGGGTTAGGTACTTGTAATTATGCATCAGTTTACTGTTGTAATTATATAATGTGTAACCACGTCACCTTAAAATAAAGTTATATTTGGCAGATGTTCAGTCATTTTACTTCTCCAGTGAATGTATCTTGATTCAAGAATTAAAACTCTTTTTTTTTTTTTGCAGTGTATTCGGTGCATTGTGAGTGTTTGAAACCTTCACCTACTTCCTGTCTGTGAGGAGGTTTCGACTCTAGCTCCGCCCCTCTAAACGGCTGGCGTTCTGTGATTGGTTGTTAGTCGCTGTGGTTTTTGGCAAGAAGATGGACTGTGTGGTTTGGACAGTCTCACCTAAGATGAGCACGAGCTGACTTAAGACGCAAAACTGATGAGCAGTTCGACCTGAGAAGTCACAAAAATAAAAATAAATTACTAAATTAAAAATAAAATAAAAAAACAAAATAAATGTAAGACCTAAAAACAAATGCTAGCACATTTCAAATGAAATTATATTTATAATAAAATAAAAAATAAAATAATTAAAAAATAAAATAAAATGTGTTTGAAATGTATGATGAAAATGTAAAACTTTCTCATAAATCTGAGTTTAACTTTCTACCGATTACATGAGAGTTGTATAAAATAAAAAATAAAAAAATAAAACAATTATTTAATGTAAGACCAAAAAAAACAAATGCTAGCACATTTCAAACTAAATTAAAATAAATAAAAAAAAATAAACAAAAAAAATTAAATAAATTAAAACAAAATAAATAAAATGCATTTATGATGAAAATTTGAAAACTTTCTTGCAAATCTGAGAGTTTAACTTTCTACCAATTATTGGTTGTTGTATAAAAAAATTAATAAAATAAATAAGTAATATTATAAAAAAAAATGTAAGACCAAAAAAAAAAAAAAATGCAAGCACACTTCAAACCAAATTCACCAGCATGTGTGTGTGTGTGTGTGTGAGAGAGTGAGTGAGTGAGTGAGTGAGTGAGTGAGTGAGTGTGTGTGTGTGTGAGAGAGAGAGTGAGTGAGTGAGTGAGTGAGTGAGTGAGTGTGTGTGTGTGTGTGTGTGTGTGTGAGAGAGTGAGTGAGTGAGTGAGTGAGTGAGTGAGTGAGTGTGTGTGTGTGTGTGTGTGTGTGTGTGTGTGTGTGTGTGTGTGTGTGTGTGTGTGTGGTGGTGAGTGTGTGTGTGTGTGTGTGTGTGTGTGTGTGTGTGTGTGAGAGTGAGTGAGTGAGTGAGTGAGTGAGTGAGTGAGTGAGTGTGTGTGTGTGTGTGTGAGAGAGAGAGTGAGTGGTGAGTGAGTGAGTGAGTGAGTGAGTGTGTGTGTGTGTGTGTGTGAGAGAGTGAGTGAGTGAGTGAGTGAGTGAGTGAGTGAGTGAGTGAGTGAGTGAGTGAGTGAGTGAGTGTGTGTGTGTGTGTGTGTGTGTGTGTGTGTGTGTGTGAGAGAGTGAGTGAGTGAGTGAGTGAGTGAGTGTGTGTGTGTGTGAGAGAGAGAGTGAGTGAGTGAGTGAGTGAGTGAGTGAGTGTGTGTGTGTGTGTGAGAGAGTGAGTGAGTGAGTGAGTGAGTGAGTGAGTGAGTGAGTGAGTGTGTGTGTGTGTGTGTGTGTGTGTGTGTGTGTGTGTGTGTGTGTGTGAGTGAGTGAGTGTGTGTGTGTGTGTGTGTGTGTGTGTGTGTGAGAGAGTGAGTGAGTGAGTGAGTGAGTGAGTGAGTGAGTGAGTGTGTGTGTGTGTGTGTGTGTGTGTGTGTGTGTGTGTGTGTGTGTGTGTGTGAGTGAGTGTGTGTGTGTGTGTGTGTGTGTGTGTGTGTGTGTGTGTGTGTGTGTGTGTGAGAGAGTGAGTGAGTGAGTGAGTGAGTGAGTGTGTGTGTGTGTGTGTGTGTGTGTGTGTGTGTGTGTGTGAGAGAGTGAGTGAGTGTGTGTGTGTTGTTATGCTCACATGCTGTGACTTTACAACGCTCCTAAAACGGAGGAAAAGAAAAGAGGAACAAAATAATTACAGATAAAAAGTCAAGACAGAGCTCATGCAAAAAGAAGCCAATGTTTATGTCCCTCTCACACACTCACACACACACACACACTCTCACTCACACACACACACACACACCGTACGTTTATACCGTATCAGACGTACGTGAATGGATTATTAGTCTTTAGAGTTCCATGATGATTTGGAGTAAAAGGCGAAGCTGAAAGCTGTCTAGCATCAGATGTTGCGTTTACACAGACGGATGTAAATAATGTGCCTCACAATGCCATTTCAGCATGCAAATGACATAAATCATAAAGTTCAAGCTGATAATAACCTTGGATTTTATAGCTTGAGCCATTGAAAGTTTTTTTAATAAAAATGCATAATGAAATTCTCATTGATATTTGAACATTGAAAAAACACCAAAAAAAGCACGCAAGTGTGTAGAATATAATCAAATACTATTCTCAGTCGAATAATAATAATGTGAAACTGCAGAAAATATGAATGGGATATACTATCAAACATATGAGAAGCTTTGGGCCTCTGGAATAATGACAGCAGATGTGAGTCGGGTTCAGATAAAGGGACGCAGTTCTGTACAGGTAGTGCAACATATTTCTGTGGGGACTTTTATTTTGCCACTTTCCATTTTATTTTCATTTCATATCTCCTCATAAGTGTGCTTTGCCTTTCAGCGGATGATGCTGATTGTTATGTCATGTCTAGATGCTGAGTTAGCATGTGTAGTCACAGCTTTAAATGGTGAAACTCCTCTGTTCTCATGAGTATTGCCATTATTTATTTATTTTTTTTGCAAAAAGAAGAAACAGTCCGACACACGAAAGCGCTGGTAAATTTGCGTCATTATGGCAAAACATCAGAGAATGAGAAGGATTCTCCTGTTGTTCACTCACACACACACACACACACACACACACACACGGGTAAAAGTGCAATCTGCAGATGCTCGCGCTCACGCCGGCCGCGCTACTCCTTCTTGCTGGAGCCCAGCTTTCTGAAGAGCTTCCTGCCCTTGGAGAAGAAGCCTTTCTTCTTTTTTCTCAGGCGGAGAGGCGTCGAGGATCGGAGGGGCCGCCGGTGGACAGGAGCTCGGGCTCGGGTTCTGCTCAGGGCTGGGCTCGGGGTTCGGCTCTGGCTGAGCTGCTGGAGTCGGGTCTGGATGAGAGGAGCTGACGGGATCCAGATGATCCGATGATTCTGGCTGGCTCACCTGGCACACGGAAAACAAAGACTATTACACAACAGCTCAATACAATTATTAAATAAAATAATAAATAAGATAAATAAAATACAAAAAAAATTTAATTAAATTAAAATATTTTCAATAATTTAATTCATAAAAAATTTAATATTTAATTCATAAAAAATAAATAACAAAATAACAAAATAAGAAAAACATTTTTAAATGCGTGTTTAATGACATTTTTTTTTTCTTGTAAATCTGAGAGTTTAACATTCTACCAATTACATAAGAGTTGTAATAAATAAAACAAAAAATATAAATATATTAAATAAAAATAAATTAAATTAAATAAATGATGAAAAATGTTCAAATCTTTTCTGGTAAAGCCTTAAGAGAGCTGAGAGACAGTTAACGCTCTACCAATCACATAAGAGTGGTATAAAATAAATACAATACAGTATAAATATTATAAACTTAACTACACTAAACTCAAATGATGATCAGCTCTTCTGGAAGGTTTTTGGTCTGTTTTCCTTCAGTCCTAAGAGATCTTACTGTGTGAAGCCCACATTGGAAAACACACACTGCGTCCCAATTCACACACTATCCGTCCTAAACCTTTAATATAGTCAGGTTTACACACCGAACACACTGGGTTGTTTCAGTATGGACAAACCCAACCGGTTAGATTCGATTAGAACTACAAACACAGATAAAAAGTGTTAAAAACTACAAACATGGCGGATGTGCGAGTTAAGTCGAGAGGTTTAGATAAAGGGTTTGAGTGATCAATTATCAGTATTTAACCTGACAATAAGATATCTATTCAATGTTATCCACATTATATTTCATCTGCACAGCATTGAGAACTTCTGTGATGATACGTTTGGCCACTTTAACACACGAGGAGAGTCTCTGCATTAAACACACACGACTGGCAGATCAACGGGCGACTCCGTTCCTCTCCGATACGCAGGAGATTAAACTGAACGACGAGGATTTGAACTGAGATGATGATTGACAGGGCAGTTTAAACAGTGATGATGGGATGCGTAACTAAGCAACAGAGTCCGTTATAGATGATGAAGTCCCAACGCTTCTGCTACACACTCAAAAGTACTTTGTCTTCACAGAAAGAGTTCATACTTTTAGGACGTAGTATGAGTAGATGAATTGGGACGCAGCAACAGAGCCAGATCTGACAGACGTCTGACATGTCCTGAACAAACTCATGATGAGGGGGAAGCATCGTGACATGAACATGCTGTATTGACTTGAGTTTAAAGGGCCAGTACAGATAAAAAATGAAGAATCTCATCACTTCCTTCTGTAGAACACAAAGCATATTTTGAAGAATGTCGGAGTCCATATCACGGTTAATATCATTAACTAAAACTAGAATTATTAAATCATTTTTTTAAACTGAAATAAAGCTGAAATAAAATAAAAAATTAAACAAATTGAAGAAAATCCTAAATTAGAAATGCTGACTTGGCAACAAGCTGATGCTCTAAAATTACTCTAAAATAAATCAATAAAATAAAAATAATGTAATAAAAAATAATAAAAAATATAACATCTAAACTAAAAAAAAAAAAGTAAAAATAGTGTTTAAAATGTATGTATGATGAAAATTTGGAAACTTTTTTGTCCTTGAGACAGTTAGCTTTCTATACAGATCTACACAGTAAAATAATACATCAATTTAATAAATTAAAATTTAATTAAATAATAATAAAAAACACAAACTAAATAAATAAAATAAAATAATAAAATAATAAAAAATGTAATAATAATAAAAAACGAACTAAATAAAATGTAAAATAAAATAAATAATAATAAAAACACAAAAAACTAAATGAATAAAAGAAAATATAAAGTAATAAAATTAATAAAAGAAATAAAAAATGTATTTAATAATAATATAAAAAACTAAAAATAAATATAAATAAAATAATAAAACAAATAAAACAAATAAACTAAATAAAAATGTAATTAAATAATAATAAAAACACAAATAAATAAATAAATATTTATTAAATAATAATAAAAACACAAAAAACTAAATGAATAAAAGAAAATATAAAGTAATAAAATGAATAAAAGAAATAAAAAATGTATTTAATAATAATATAAAAAACTAAAAATAAATATAAATCAAATAATAAAACAAATAAACTAAATAAAAATGTAATTAAATAATAATAAAAACACAAATAAATAAATATTTATTAAATAATAATAATAAAAAACTAAATAAATATAAAATACAATAAAATAACATGTTATAAACTAATATTAACTGGAAATAAATAAAAACTAATACTGAAATAAAATAAATCAACACTAAATGGTAAAAATAAAAAAAAGAATAAAAATTACAAAAGCACAAAACAAAATTGCTAAAACGAACTAAGATTAAAACGAAAACAAAAAAACACCTTTTGAAGATTTTAATAAATGCTATAATAGTATTTAAAACAAACATAATCGGACCCCACCGACTGACAGGATAGTTTTAGGGATGGAATATTATTATGTGTAAAGGGAGAGAGTTTGGAATGAGAGGAGTCACTCATGCAGGATTGGGGGAAGAGGGCGGGATGAGGATTAACCCTTTGGGTTCAGGAAAGGAGACACTAGAGAGGGTTTCAGATCTGTAAAGACTTACGGTCACTGTTTAAAGTGAACACCTCTCCTGTGCTTCTGAAAACATGCAAAAATAAAGACAAACACATGAGACGACATGCAGAACAACAGACCAATGCTGTGATGGACAGAACAGGATGGAGAACACATGCAATGATCAACGTGATGCACGCAGTACACACACACACACACACACACACACACCTGTGAGTCTCTGCGGCTCTCCGTCGCTGTGTGCTCCGGCCGGCCTCCGTCCTCCTCCGTCTCTGGAAAAGCTTGCAGGAAGTTGGAAGGCACGAGGCCTTTGTGTCCATTGAGGTCCCCCTGGAAACACCAACAAAACCCATCATGCACTGCTCATACGCAATCATAGTCCATCATGCCTGATCATAACACAAGATTTATTACACAGCGTTGCATCTTGAGCAAAAAAGGCCTAATATGATCCAATCAAATAATGCAGAGTTCAAAAATATCAATAAAGACTTTGCATCACGTATAGTATCTTCTTCATATTATATATAGGATAAGTCGGGGTAAGATGAACCACCCAACTTCATTTTTTTCATTTTCACCTTTTTTTTTTTTTACATTAGTACACTTTAAAAAAATTATGCATACATATTAATAAGAAATATGTCAAAAGACATGTATATATTATGTGCAAGTTTAGCGAGCGTGGGGTGAGACATGTGCTATAACAACAAAATTAGCAATATTTGCTATTTATTTCCTATAATAACACATTGACTGATCCATCATCCATCAATTCATTTATACATCCATCCCTTCATTCATCCATCCATCCCTTTATCCATCCATTCCTTCATTCATCCATCCATCCCTTCATTCATTCATCCATCCATCCATCCATCCATCCATCCATCCACCCATCCATCCTTTCATTCATTCATCCATCCATCCATCCATCCATCCATCCATCCATGCATTCATCCATCCCTTTCATTCATTCATTCATTCATCCATACATTCCTTCATTCATCCATCCATCCATCCATCCATCCATCCTTTCATTCATTCATTCCTTCATTTGCTATCGATATGTGCTGCAGCAAACACACCAAGTCAGCATTATTATACATTGAGGAAAATAAGTATTTGAACACCCTGCTATTTTACAAGTTCTCCCACTTAGAAATCATGGAGGGGTCTGAAATTGTCATCGTAGGTGCATGTCCACTGTGAGACACATAATCAGAAATCACAATGTATGATTTTTTAACTATTTATTTGTATGATACAGCTGCAAATAAGTATTTCAACACCTGAGAAAATCAATGTTAATATTTGGTACAGTTGCCTTTGTTTGCCATTACAGAGGTCAAACGTTTCCTGTAGTTTTTCACCAGGTTTGCACACACTGCAGGAGGGATTCTGGCCCACTCCTCCACACAGATCTTCTCTAGATCAGTCAGGTTTCTGGCCTGTCGCTGAGAAACACAGAGTTTGAGCTCCCTCCAAAGATTCTCTATTGGGTTTAGGTCTGGAGACTGGCTAGGCCACGCCAGAACCTTGATATGCTTCTTACAGAGCCACTCACGGGCGGACTGGCCATCTGGCATACCGGGCACTTTCCCGGTGGGCCGACGTCAAAAATCGTGATTTCTGGATTTTTTTTTTAGATTATGTGTCTCACAGTGGACATGCACCTACGATGACAATTTCAGACCCCTCCATGATTTCTAAGTGGGAGAACTTGCAAAATAGCAGGGTGTTCAAATACTTATTTTCCTCACTGTATTTGCACATTATGGTTTTATTAGTATTTATTAGAAAGGCAAACTCTGTTCTAATTTAATTCTGTAAATTAATATTTGTTTTCCAGTGCGTCAATGTTGCGCTGTACTTTGCACAGGCAGATTTGCTTAAATGCAGCTTTCTGCGGTGATTTATGTTTTTATACATTTTCTTCTATATTTTTGTGTGATGTTCTGTAGATCGTGGCTTTAAAATGTCATGAGGAATGGTTTTATGAATGTTTATCACACACACACTATTTGACTATCAGTCGACTAAAGGCAGGACTGGAGCATTCTGACTCAACTGTAAATCCTTGCATTATTATATCACCGAGGCTATGAATATACTAAAAAGACAAAAACACAGTCGGAGAAGTAACTCACATAGTAGAAGCCATCGTCGTCCATGTCACCGAGCACATAGATGATGTCGCCCGCACTGAAGGTCAGCTCGGCCTGGAGGTGTTGAGAATTGACTGAACATTAGACTCACACGGTCAGCGCAGACTCTTTTTACTAATATAAGAAATAACAATGACGTCACCTCGATGTCTGCATTAGGAGAGCTTTCTCTCGGGTCGTAATCAAAGATGGCCACCATCCTGCGGGGTCTCGAGCTTCCCATCGGGGCGGCCGAGCGGCTCAGGTCTAAGAGTCAAACAAACCACATCTCAATGAGTGCTCTCAAAGATCGGGAGATTAAGGGTAAGGAAGTAAGCAGGACATCCACTTCTGGGAAAAGCAGCCCAAGTCAATTAGTGAATCTATCACAGTAGCCTCCTGTGGACTTTTATTGTATGTGCATTAAGAGTTATTTTTCTTTTCTTTTTGAAAAAAGAAGCTGGAAATGTATCAGATGTATTCTAGCAGTTTATGGTATGCTATTTCATGCATTATTTACATAGTAACTATGTTATTTTGTTGATTTGGTTTTATAATTAATATCCATATTTGCTTGTAATTTCAATTAAATTAAATATTTGTTACACTGTGTGATTACATGGGTAAAATTGCTCAATTTGCCCATTATTAAAAAGTGCATTTCTGATGATGCCATACACTTTCAACTTATATGAAAACATGCATATATATTTCTGGCTTTGCAAAACTTCTGATTATCTACTGCTCAATAAAAAGACAGAAAAGAAGGAAAAGGCATTCATGACAGAAATCACATGCAGGTCACAAACTGAACCAAATCAACCATGATGCAAAGAACTGTCAATGAGAGACTGAAAGATAATGAGTGGTTAGAACAGCGATGAGGACGTGCAGATCTACGTCATCCGAGAACACATTAATATGCAATTAAACGGTCACACACATGCGTCTGGAAAACATCTGATGAAGAAGTGAGAGAGAGAAACAGGACGGGACAGAAGGATTTCAAACCTTGACTGGAGGAGTCTATAGCAGACGTGTCCTCCCACACCGCGGCTGACTCCACTGGAGAAGGACAGAAGTGGGGGAGGAGGGAAGGGTTAGACACCATCTGATTGGCTGCCTGACCTTGATTGACACTCGGAATTATGGGGGAAAAGACTAATCGAACTGAACAAAACCAAAGAGAACGAGTCACTGGGATTTGAGGATACGAGTGCAGCATTCATGAGCCACAAACACACACACACACTTCAGTGAGAGATGATGGGATGACCAAAGGGGGTTGAGAGCCCCTTGATTATTTTTTTATATTATTTTATGTTTTTTTAGCTTCTTTTTTTTTGGTATAAAAAAAGACAGCATTTGTAATGTCAACGTGTAATTGTGTATGTCAATTATCACAACGTTTTTATTATATATTATTAATTTATATATTGTTGCTATTTTATATTTTCTACAGTTTTGACAAAAAATTTTATTACCACAAAAAAATGTGTTTATTATATTATAATTATTATGATATTTTGAAATTTTCAGCTTAATTTTTCTATAGAAAGGTCAATTGTAGGATATATATGCACAATATATCGGTCACAATATCGGTATCAGCCGATATATGTTTGTTTTTAATAAGAAAATATTAAAGAAAATATGGCAAATATATTAAAGCTGATAAATAATGTATTATTTCCTTCAGCTGAGACACTTCAGATGTGCACTGTTCATCACAATGGTTTTGAAATGCTTGAAATTTGATTGAAATAACTATCATAAATAATAAAAAAATGGATTTAGAATTATCAGCCAATATATCGGTTATTAGCTTTTAAATATAAATAATTATCGGTTATCGATATTGGTCAAAATTTCATATCGGTGCATCCCTAGTCAACTGCTGCCATCTGCATGGACTTGCATTCATCATCAGAAAAGTTATTGCTTTTTGATGCATCGTTTTCAATAACATGCATTGAATCATGCAGAGTAAGACCAGGAATATTTATGTGGGTTATTTTGGATTTCATGCTGACTGTGGTTCAAAAATAAAACTAGTGACAGTAAGAATATCTACTTCTCATATCCCCCTGTGGTCAAAGTTTCTGATGCAGAAGCAGAAATACAGCAAACCAAACGCAGGTGAAATCTGGGAGGGGTGAAGGAGGAGACAGTGAGCGCTGACACACACCTTTCTTGGAGCGTCTAGGTTTCGGCGGTGCAGCGGTGCGGCGTGGAAGCGGTGCATGTAAGCGGGCGTCTTTATGAAATTTAAACAGGATACGAGGGAAAAAAGACAAGTAGGCAGACAAGAATGAATGAGAAGCCAAAAGAAAAGCAAAACAAGAACCAAGCTGAAAACAAGATATTAAAAGGATAGTTCACCCAAAAATTAAAACTCACCTTTTACTCTTTTACTCACCCTCATGTTGTTCCAAACCCATAAGCATTTCATTCATCTTTAGAACACATTTTAAAATATTTTTTTAATGAAATTTGAAAGATTTCTGTCCCTCCATTAACAAACCACGCAACCACCACTTTGATGCTTCAAAAAGTTCATAAAGAGATCATAAAACGAATCAACCGAACCTGTGTGACGCGTGAGAACAAATCTCTTACTGAAGCTCAAATGTGCTGCGTAACACCAGAATGAACATCATTGGCTCTCGCTGAAGCTCAAACGTGATGCGTAAAACCAGAATGAACCTCATTGGTTCTCGCTGAAGCTCAAATGTGCTGCGTAACACCAGAATGAACCTCATTGGTTCTCGCTGAAGCTCAAACGTGATGCGTAACACGAGAATGAACCTCATTGGTTCTCGCTGAAGCTCAAAGCGTGCTGCGTAACACGAGAATGAACATCATTGGTTCTCGCTGAAGCTCAAACGTGATGCGTAACACGAGAATGAACCTCATTGGCTCTCGCTGAAGCTCAAACGTGATGCGTAACACGAGAATGAACCTCATTGGCTCTCGCTGAAGCTCAAGCGTGATGCGTAACCGCGAGAATTAACCTCATTGGCTCGCTGAAGCTCAAAGCGTGATCGTAACACGAAAATTAACCTCATTGATTCTCGCTGAAGCTCAAAGCGTGATCGTAACACGAGAATGAACCTCATTGGTTCTTGAGAAACTCAAAGCGTGATGTGTAACACCAGAATGAACCTCATTGGTTCTTGCTGAAGCTCAAGCGTGATCGTAACACCAGAATGAACCTCATTGGTTCTTGAGAAGCTCAAATGTGCTGCGTAACACCAGAATGAACCTCATTGGCTCTCGCTGAAGCTCAAATGTGCTGCGTAACACCAGAATGAACCTCATTGGTTCTTGAGAAGCTCAAATGTGCTGCGTAACGAGAATGAACCTCATTGGTTCTTGAGAAACTCAAAGCGTGATGTGTAACACCAGAATGAACCTCATTGGTTCTTGCTGAAGCTCAAACGTGATGTGTAACACCAGAATGAACCTCATTGGTTCTTGAGAAGCTCAAATGTGCTGCGTAACACCAGAATGAACCTCATTGGCTCTCGCTGAAGCTCAAACGTGCTGCGTAACACCAGAATGAACCTCATTGGTTCTTGAGAAGCTCAAACGTGATGCGTAACACGAGAATGAACCTCATTAGTTCTTGAGAAGCTCAAACGTGATGCGTAACACCAGAATGAACCTCATTGGCTCTTGAGAAGCTCAAACGTGCTGCGTAACACCAGAATGAACCTCATTGGCTCTTGAGAAGCTCAAAAGTAACACCAGAATGAACCTCATTGGTTCTCGCTGAAGCTCAAACGTGCTGTGACATGAGAGTGAGTAAATGACAGAATTTTCTTTTTTGGCTGAACTAACCCTTTAAACAACAGAATAAGCATTAGCATTAGCAATGAGGTGCCACAGTGAGAGAGAAAGGGCTGAACCGCCACTGCAGCAAAGCATTCTGGGAGAGACGATCTATGTTGTTGCTCTTTGAACTGCTCATACAGTGACCACAAAAACACACATTACACACAACAGGACTTTGGCACTTTTGTAAAAATGACAAAACTGTGTGATCTGAAATGAAACTGTGAAACATGAACCAAATTAAATCAAGAACAGATTCAAGAAAAGCAGTGGAATTGTAGAAATGTGCTATTCTCAGTCAGCCATGGTTAGTTTATTAAAAACGTCCAAAAATGAGATGAGTTGTATTCGGCCGGTCATGTGATATCAACATGGTGGCTACTTTTTCATGTCAAAAAAAACTTCATTTGGCTTTTCCAAGTTTTTAAAATGTTTAAAAGTATTCATTCCACCATGTGCAACTATTTAAAGCAAGTCACTACAGGTGAATGAGTCAAACCTATTATATATCACAATTTTTTTCCAGCTGATTAATGAGAGAACATTAAAGGGGTGGTTGATTATGACTTGTTTAACTTTAGTGAGTGTGTGTGTCGCTGTTTGAGCATAAACAACATCTGCAAAAATACGACGAGTTCAAAGCAAAGGGAGATATTTTCTTTTACAGAAATCTCTTTTTAAGGACTACAACAAACGGCTGGTAGGGACTACACAAGCTTCCTCCCGGGTTAGTGACATCACTAACCGTGAAATTTACATAAACCCCGCCTCCAGGAACACAAAACAAAGGGGGTGATATTATCATGACAGAATATGCTAATCAAGGACTTGAAGATTGTTAGCTCATAAATTCATCATCTATCCTTTCAGAAGCGTCCTGTCTCATTCTACATGTTGTCTCTTCTTCTGGAGTCTCTCCATCATTCTCCGACTCCAGTTTGTCATCATAAAAGGCTAAACAGTTTCAGTGTGTGTCTGCGTGAGGTCATCAGAGCTGCTAACACGAGCTCTTGAAGCTCCGCCCCGTGAGCAGCAGCTCATTTGCATTTAAAGGGACACACACAAACTGTGTTTTTGCTCCCCCTAAAAAAAGTGACAACTTTATCATGCTATAAAAAATAGTCTGTGGGGTATTTTGAGCTAAATCTTCTCATACACACTCAGGGGACATCAGAGATTAATTTTACATCTTGTTAAAGGGAGCAATCAACCACCCGTTTAAGACAACAGTTTTGTATTATAAGATTGCTGAAATGTGTAAATATAAAAAAATTATGCATTATCTAATTAAATAAGCTAAATAACCAGGGGACTACAGATGAAAAATAGCCTTTTGACTAATTCAGGCTTTTTTGCTCATGTTTGTTCATGTGTTTTTATGAAGTTGCATTGTCCCCTTACATTAAATTAATCTAATCTAAGCATGCATTTGCATACATTTCCAATACATTGAATAAAGTCATTGAATTATTTTTTCATTTTGTTGACATATTAGAGTTAAAGGTTATTCATAAATCAGAAAATACAGTTAACAGACATTTTTTATTTTATTTGGTGTATGTAAACCTGCTAAAGCAAAGATTCTGAAACCCACGTAAATGTGTATTTTGGATGCTTTCTTTCCACTAATCTCTAAATTAACCAGTTTTGCCTGCAGTGTTATCACTTATCTTATCCACTGCTAACACTTTAAGAACTTAAACACAAGGGAAACATAAGTTACTCAAAGTTGAAGTAGCTTGAAGCCTATTTTAAAGCCTGTTTACACAAGCGTGAATGCTAAAATATCAGCTGTGGCAGGATTGTGGATTTTACTTTGGACGATTATACGGAGTTGAGATTTATTTTTATTTGAAAAAACATGCTCAAAATATGACCTTAAAAAAATGTCAGTCAGACAACAGAGCTCTGCTCCAAACCCTGGTCAGTTTGTCCACCTAGACAGTCGTGATGGCAGAATCTAGGATGATTTTGAATGCTTACAGCTGATTTCAAGAGAGTTTGAAGTTGGTATATGCCCAGTAATCAAATAAGAACAGAAAGCACATTGTACACACAAATATTGGGTGAAATAGTCAATTCTTGGATGATGTATGTGGTGAGGTGGACAAGCAACGACGTGGGAGGAGCGAATTAGAATGATTTCTGAAGGATCATGTGACACTGAAAGGGTCCCTCATGAGAGGACTCGAGAGGCTCAATCACACACCGGTCTCGCTCGCTCCTCCCACGTCTCTCGCTCGTCCAACTCGCCACATTGTAAAAATGTTTCATGAATATGTTTCAATAGTGTATTAAAAAAAAAAGATAAATAACATTACACTTGACTTCTTATGTCCATCTTATGACTGAGCTAGTCACAATGCATTTGAAGCCTGTACAGTTTTTACTTTTTCTCTCTTCTGCTCACCAAGGCTGCATTCATTTGATCAAAAATACAGCAAAAAACAGTGAAATATTATTATAATTTAAAATAGCTGTTTTCTATGTGGATATACACACCATTCAGGCATAAAATAATTCCTTGTATTGTGTTGGTCCTCCTTTTGCTTCTAAAACAGTCCTGACCCATCGAGACTTGGACTGTTCCTTCCTTGGAGCACTTTTGATAGATCCTGACCACTGCAGACCGGGAACACCCCACAAGAGCTGCAGTTTTGGAGATGCTCTGACCCAGTCGTCTAGCCATCACAATCTGGCCCTTGTCAAACTCGCTCAAATCCTTACGCTTGCCCATTTTTCCTGCTTCTAACACATCAACTTTGAGGACAAAATGTTCACTTGCTTCCTAATATATCCCACCCACTAACAGGAGCCGTGATGGAGAGATCATCAGTGTTAGAATAGAAAGTTCAAAAGAACAGCATTTAATTTAAATAGATTTTTTGTAACAATTCAATGCATCAGTAACTATGTTTCCATCCTCCTATTTTTATGCATTTTGGGATATTGCATAAAATCTACTGGATGGAAACACCAAAAAACACATGTACTTAATTGAGGCGGATACACTTTTATCCGATAAGAAGACATGCTCATAAACTAAGTTGGAAGCACAACAACTGAATAAATCCCTTAATGCAAAACCAGAAACTCATGAGGATGTGATTGGATAACTGGACTAACCAGCGGACCAATCGCATCACAGCATCTCAAATGTGTTGTTCTGAAAGGCCTGAGTCAAAGTCTGTGATCAGAAGGATTTGGTTTAATTCCCTCCGTCTCACACGATTGCGGTCCCAAACACCAGCACCCCAACGCAACCCAACGTTTATTGTGTTTCTGATGCTCTGAGACGACACTCATTTATGATGGAGGGAAAAGAGACAGATTTTACACATATTTCCCAGGAAGTGATGATTTATGCAATATTTTTGAACCAATTTTGTGCACACGTTAACTTTGCAACTTTGGATGGAAACATTATAATTGTGTCTTTACAAATCTACCATAAAAGAACAGTTTGCTGGGCCGGATATCAGTGGACCGGTACAATTTTTCTCAAATCTGTCTAGTAACAAAATATGTTGGAGTGAAAACAGAGATGGAGGTGAAGATGTACGAGTTTGACACATGCAATGATAAACACACCTATCTTTTCCATAGACGCCTCTGTGGTGAGGAAGCCCTGCATCAGGAGCTGGTCTCTGGTCTCCTCATCATCAACCTGGATCTCTGAAACCATATTACACGGGACAAAGCCACGATGACCACCCGCCTCGCCTAGGTAGAAACCATCTGCATCTTTGTCCCCATAAACCTACAGAGAAGAAACACTGAAATGAACATTGAATATATTTCGAATGCTTTATGTACAGTGGCATGTGAACCTGTATCTGCGCGGCTCAACAAGCTAGTCACGGCTGTTTCCCGAAACCGTATTGTTGCAAATTTGTCGTTGGTTAAGGATGTCACACTGACAGTGGAGTAACACACACACACACACATGTTGTGTTTTCATGTTTTATGGGGACATTCCATAGGCGTAATGCATTTTATACTGTACAAACCGTATTTTCTATCCCCCTACACTGCCCCTGCCCCTAAACCTACCCATCACACACACACACACACACACACACACACACACAGCCCCTGCCCCTAAACCTACCCATCACACACACACACACACACACACTGCCCCTAAACCTACCCATCACAGGAGACATGCTATATTTTTACATTTTCAAAAAACATCACTTAGTGTGATTTATAAGATGTTTTCCTCATGGGGACCAAAAAATGTCCCCACAAGGACAAGGATTTTGGATATTGCCATCTTTGTGGGGACATTTTGTCCCCATACCGTAGGGATTACCAGTCCACACACACACACACACACACACACACACACACACACACACACACACACACACACACACACACACACACACACACACACACACACACACACACACACACACACACACACACACACACACACACACACACACACACACAGTGTGACTGGATTTGAGAAATTTTGTGGTTGAAAATTTTAAAAAGTAACAAATCCTTCCCTCGTGGGTCAATATGGCTCCCTTAGGAATGAATTGGATGCCAGGAATGCATCAGCACACATAGAAAATCCCAAAATTTCTCAAAATTCAAACTAAAAATGCTAAAACTTTACCACTCAAAATGATTGTATACTGTCTACATGTGTATCTGAATGCATACAGACTTTAGGACCCAGCGGAACAGCTCATTCACTCAATATAGAGTTATAAGGCCATCATAAGGTCACCAAAAAAAGACAAATATTATGAAATTAAGTATAATTTTAGAGCTTCGGGTCATTTTGACTGTTACAAAGTGTGAGGGAAGGATGAGTGTGAATGAATCCGTTTGAGATCGAATTAATGCCAGACTTTTTTTTCTTCTATAAATTACAGACTAATTCTAATTTTTCTCAGTTATTTCGCTTTATTTCCAGACTCAATCATATGCTTGTTCTTCCGTACTAGAACATGTGCGCACATGCACACTCTTCAAAGACGGTGCTTTAAATCTCTTGACAAACTATAAGACGTGAATGACATTTGTATATATACTCTAAATAAAAGATTTAGATTGTCAACTTGTATTGATCAGGATAAGGATTTAATAAGTCCACGTCATGCAAAAAGAGCTGTTGTTCCAGCAACACAAGTTTGCAACGCTGTTTGTGAATGTTTGCTGGAACTATGGTTTCGGGAAACACCAACTCAATGAACTATGTTGATAATGACAGAACTTACGACCATAGTTGGCTAACGATACTTTCAGTACATTGCTTTGTATGAGAAGACCATGACAACTGATGTTTCATGCCGACTAATGCATGCGTGAAATCAAAGTCAAGTCAAACCTTGATAATCTGGCCCTCTTTAAAGGGAAGTTCCTCTTCAGCAGCGTCAGGATTGGGTGACATGACTGCAGGTTCATATGGGAAGAGGGCAACGAAGACTCTGACCTCATTTTCTCCAGATGGCCTGGGCTCTGCAACACCAAAGAGTACAAAGAGTAACATTATACGCAGTGGTGGTTGATCTGGATATCATGCCTATTTACATTTTTTTTTAGGGGGGGGAGGGGGGTAGAGCTATACAAAGTTTCATTACAATACAAAAAAAATATTTTCCCATTTTCCTTGATGCATTCCAAACATTAAAGCCAGTGAACTAACATCCATTGTCTCCCCCCATCTGAAAAAAAGAATGGTGCGGCCCAGGCGTGTCCTTAAGTGAGGTAATCATACTAAAACCTCCTGATCCTAAGCCACCATGAGCCGCTAGAGAAACGTGCGCACATGAGTCATCTGCACAGAGTGAGAGCGACAGGGAGAGACAAAGACACACTCATGCATATTCAGATATCAGCAAACTTTATGATGTTCTCATGGGACAGATTAAAACTACATGACTGGTCAAAAGTTTGGAGTAATTGTGTTCTTGAAAGATTAGGCTCGCCAAAGTTGCATTTATTCAAAAAGAAATACAGTAACAACTGTAATATTCTGAAATATTAATACAGAACTGTTTTATATTTTAATATATATTTTTAAATTAGTTATGTAATTCCTGTGACTGCAAAAGCAGATTTTCCAGCATCATTACTCTTCAGTCTTCAGTGTCACATGATCCTTCAGAAATCATCCTGATATGCTCAATCATTATTGGTCCTCAATTGTTAATAAGGTTCTTAGTGATTTTGATAAGCACCTCTGATACTGCATGAATTTATTCAGCTGTAGGAGACAGTGTAGGTAAAAATGTATTACTTTAAGTCCAAATTAAAAAATGCAACTGCAAACTGTGTAAATAAATGTAAAGCAAACCCAAATGCCCCCCCAAAACCACCTGTGCTATGTACTGGACATGCATGCAAAATAAAACTGCTGTTCTGCACTTTGGAGTCTGACAGCCGGACTCCAGGTCAAGAGGTCGAGGGTCAGCACCCTGAATTCATCAGGATCGTATTCCTGTTTCTGGATGAGTTGGAAGGGGGCGGGATCAGGAAAACAGTGTAAAGCAGAGAAGCATGATCAGTGGTGGTAATAATGTCTGTCATGTTCGTGTTAAGCTCCAGCAGTGAGATGTGCTCATCTCATTAGTGAGGATCAATGCCATCTGTAGCAACAATCAAGGGCAGGGCAAAGAAAAGAGGACATTTCACAACCTCTGTGTGTCACATTTGAGGGGAAATATCCAGAGCTACCTTTGGGAAAACCTCCTTTTGCGGATGACGTCAAATGAAACGCACAGATATAGTAAAAATTGTGCAATGGTGTATATCAGGATCAGGGTTTGTCTGTAGTAACAGATGCTAGGGTGACACTAGACTACATGTTCAGGTATTCTGGGATGTGGTCAGATGTTGTCCACTTACAAATATCTATGATATTGACTCGCCGCTCGATTTTAAATCAAATAAATTGTCCATCTGATCACGTAGAAAATCATTCCTCAACAAGCCAGTTCCTGGGCGATTTATGTGCCAAATTTTAATACTTTGTGTTTTGGGATTGAATCAAATAGAATGAGCAATAAATCAGCCTATGAAAAACAATACTAATGAGTTTTATTTAGGAACGAAAGAAGTCCCGGTTTAGATACACATGTGGGTGTGGGTCTGGTTGAAAGTACATTTGGAGAAGACGGGCAGTTTAAAGTTGGGTGGGTTGGCAAGAGTCTAAGAGGCTAAAATGGATAAATGAGAGGGAGAGAGAAAAGGATGTGATCTAAACGAGAGCTGTATGCAGTACACAGTGGTCAGGTATTATCCCGGAAGCTATTTTCATAGTTGTCAATTCCTCCTGTGTCATGACAAGCTGTCTAGAGTTAATCTGCTTCTAGAGTGAGAGAGAGGGAAGTGAGAGAGTCTCACCTCTATGCAGTCTAATTTCAGCGCGTGTTGATTTTTGAGTTGCATCGCACCACATTGCACCTGGATCTGCCGACAACGCTTCTCTTCCACCTGCCTCCTAATGTGAGAGAAACAAACAGTTAGATGATGACAATGGTGGGAAACAGTCACTGACTAACATCACAGTGGCATGACAACAACATCACACAAATTGCATGTAATACCACATATGAACACTAGGGGCTCCAGACTGGAACAATCACTTGTGAGCCAATTGCTGCTAATAAAGCATTTTGGGGCCAAGTTATACTTTTTACTTGGCAAATAAACGTCCGTAATATATGAATTGCTAACCTTGCATTTGGAACATTTGCAGTAGACTGTGTTCCAGGTTAAGCTTACTTAGCTTAGCATGCTACCTGCTAGCCAAAAGATCTGAAACATTATCTACACAACTATGGGCTCTATCATATAGATAGTTAAAATAAGGCTAAGTGTTTACCAAAGCTTCTAGCAATCTAGCAATTTACAAGTGATTGTAATTGCATTGGCCAAGCATTTATGCGTTTGCGCACCTTCCTAGAGTTTTAAAGAAGCAACATAATTGCACAACATGAAGGTTTTGGTGTCTTTGGCTAATGAAGATTGGAAAGTGATGCAAACTTTTTTTGTTCAGTTATCCTGGAGCCCTGCAATACACAAACACACACATTCTCTCTCTTTCTCTCTCACACATAAAACACTACTGTTCAAGCAACATTTGATTTCAGATAAACAGAAGCAGCACTTAGGGTTGTTCTTCATAACAACACAGAGGAATTATAGGGACAACAAGGAGATCTCTGTGCAAGGTACAACATACAGTTTCAAACAGCACATTGGTGTAGTCAAGTCTCTGCTTTAACCACTCAAGACAACCTTGACAACACATGGGACAAGAAGCATCCCATTTATAGCAAAGAAAAAAGTATACAGAGAGCAAGTAAACCTGTTGAGCGATAATGCAAAGCCACGGCCTTAGCATAGCAACATTCTAACCGAACACTGGAAAGAATACAGTAAGATGTAAGACAAATACATAGAGCACTGCGGTCAGCTGCACAACTACAAATATGAAGATACCTTGACTAGAGACTGGGAGAAAGGGTGTAGGGTACACAATCAAATGCAAGGAACGAGATGTACAGGCTTAAACCTTTTGCATCCACAGTCAAATTTGAGTTGGCGAATCATTGTGTACTTGGTGGAATCCCATATAGCACAATAACTACTTTACATCATACGTGGTAAATGAATGCATTTGAAATGTAGAGCTGGGAATCGAGAACCACGTTTTATTCAGAACCGACGTTTGGTTCAGTTCAGACTTTCAGTTCCATTAACAGTTCTGTAATGTTCTTCCTTAACTTCTTCCCTGCATTCTAACCATGCAACATACATACCAGAGGTGCTAGGGTAGTGAATGCAATCATTTTGTCTACTCTTTCTCAAAAATGCTGAAAGGAATCTTAATGAAATCGTTAAGTGGAACTGGGAGCACAATTGCTCAATTTGCTTTTCAAGCCTTTCAACTTTGATACTGCAAGTTGGACAAGTTAAGCTACAGTGAACTGATAAGAATAGCAAATGATGTTGGTGCAAACCAGCGCATATCTTTGCTTTTAAGAGGCAAAAGGTTTTAGCCATCTCCTAAAGGGATGGGCAGGTTCTCAAAGAGAGCGTCTTAAGGGAAGATGGCTGTGGTACAACAGGAGACAGATGGATAGAGGACAACCCACCCATGAGCAGTTGCTTGGGGGCAGCTCTGGCTGGAGTCTGCATGTCAAGGGAAGGTTGTGGTACTCATTGTTACCACCCTCCACCCACCACTCAGAGCTCATCTGCTCTAACACCACTTCTCCAGGGTCAAACTGAGGCTCCTCATCATTATCGGTTCCATACTCTACGTCAATCTCTGTTGAGGGTCCGGTGGGTGACCTTACACGGCGAATGGTCTTGCTAACTAAATACGATCCCTGCCCTGTTCCCGAAGATGACAAAATGCCAGAGAGATCTGAAGTCATCTGGCTACGGAGCAAGGCCTCTCTCCTGAGTCGGTCGCCATGTTCTTTGTGCGTTGTGCGGCGCACACCTACACTTCCAGAACTAGGCCCAGCGTACAGGTTACTGTCAGAGTCCAACTCTGCCTCCTCCTCATCCAGATAGTTGATGGTGTCCACTGTGTCAGCGTAGTGCACTCTGGGTCTAGTCTTAGTCCCTTTGTACCTCACTACAGGCGATTCGGATTCAGTTTTATGTCCATGATTGTGGCGGAGGGGAGAATGACGGCGACCCTCGTGTCCACTCTGGTGGCCCTTGCCTGAAGCAGTCCGGCCCGGGGAATATCTAGTGTGGGGTTCTGATTCGCTGTTGTCTTCCTCTTCCGTGACTTCTGGGATGCTGAAGAGCTGTTTGTTGTGTAAGGCCTGTGGGGGGAGCTTTATAATCCTCTCTAAAATGTCTTCATCACTGTCAGTTTCCCACATTTCACACTGGGGTTGGTTTAGATTTAGAAAAGGACAAGGCGATAGATTGAAAACATACAGATGAGGAAAATGGTTGGTTTTGTTTGGTGTCAAAAGTTGAAAATAGAAGAAAACAAGAAAAAGAAACAAGAAAATTAAAATGCAACAGAGGAAATATAAGAACAGAAAGAACATAAAAGACAAGTATGGCTAACTTTGTATCCTAAAATGTTTCTACTTGAGTAATTTGCCTGCCTGTATCACATGGCACAATTACAGTCAATCAGAACTTGGTACGTCACAACAAAACTCAACATTTTGTCCAAAGTTCACCAAGGAATACTACACCATTCATGTGCATGTACATACCCTTCCCCTGGGAGCTGTACCATAACCTCTGGAGGGGACGTCAGTGATAGATTCAGAGTACAGATCTTCCTCCTCTTCCTCCAGTATGTCAGACAGATCAGACCGACTGCTCTCCCCATGATAGTCTGGAGGAGGGTCTATAAGACCACCAGCATATACCTGATAGAGTGCCACAGAAACAACAATTTCAACAGGTTTCTGAGACTCTAGGATATGGGTCCATTCCAGGAGGACCACCTTTATGCAGAGTTTAATTCCAACAACTTGCTCCAACAATTTCTATCAATCCCAAAGACCTTGATTAGCCAGTTCATGTGTGTTTAATTGGGGTAGAAGCTAAACTTTGCAGAACAGTGGCCCTCCAGGATCAGGATTGGACACCCCTTTACGAGCAATATATGTTTAAATGAATTAATTAATTACTCTAAAGGTCACATCAGAGTAACAAGACACACAGTTCATGCATCTAAAGGTGATTCTCTGATGGAATACATTTGTATATATATATAATTTAGCTCTGAAAGTAAGATATTCAAAAAAGTGTAGTCTAGAATGACATCAATTGCACTGGTACACCTACAAACCAGATTTGGTTTGGAAACTGACCTTTATACGAGGTTGAGGTACAGGCCGCAGGAACTCCTCGATGGACACAAGCCTTGAGTTTTCCCTGTCCTCCTCGGGCTCAGACTCAAAAGGCGATGGATTGGGAGGCCTCAGTGGGTGCGTATCCAGAACATCAAGAGGGTCCTTTCCTGGGATGTTAACTTTGGGGCAGGTGGAACTTGGTGGCGGTGTATTAAGTTTGGCACGGGGGTCCTCCAGGAATTCAGAGAGGGAGGCAACAGGACGTTGGACTCCTGGGCTGTCTGTCTCTCTGCTGGGGTTCAGCATAGCAGGGGCCACACTGGACTGCACTTGCACTGATGCAGGTACACCAACAGTTGCAGGTATTGGTGCAGACATGGGCACATGCATGGTGGCAGGTGCTGGCACAACCACAGGACCTGTCACTGTCATGGACACTGGCATGGGTATGTGTACTGGTGTGTTCAAGGGAGCAGGTACAGCCATGGACGTTGGTGTGGCAACAGGCACAGGCATGACCACAGGTGCAGGTGTGACCTTGGGTGCAGATACACTCACCTGTTGATAGATAACACTTTTACTACTCAAGCAGCTAGAAACTATACATCCCATAACTCTGCACACAGACAATACATATCAACTAAAACGGTTCTACATTATACGTTAAGATGGCTGTGCATTTAAACCTCACCCCCCTGGCCTCAAGAGGTGCTCTAGCGACTGATGCTAGAGGCTGCGGTCCTTGTTTAAATGCACCTGCCTCCCATGTCGGAGACGCTATTTCAAATCCCACTCGCAGTGAGCTGAGTAGGACTGGTTACATTTGGTGCCGTGACCCGGATGGGAGTGAGGTTTAGGAGAATGAGTGTAACGGAGACAAGTTAGTAACAGCTGTGCATGTTAACCTCACTCCCTTGGCATCAAGAGATGTGCTAGCAGTTGATACTAGAGCGTTACTTTAGCGTCCTTGTTAGCGGTCCATGTCAGAGACAGCAGTTCGAATCCAACTCGAAGTGGATTGAGTAAGACCGGTTACATTTGGTGCCGTGACCCGCATGGGAGTGAGGTTTAGGGGGATGAGAGGCAAGCTAGTAAGACGTGTATAAAATTGATTCCCCTGCCATGCCGGAGAGGCCGGTTTAAATTGAAGTAGAAATTTAGTTAAGACCCACCGTTGTGTTAGTATGCGAGGCACATAGTGGCAGTGCTTCCTGTGCCATGGCAGCTGTCAATGGTGCAGTTGATGTTGGGTTTGCCCAGGCTTCTACATAGGACGCAGGAGAAGGAGGCGCCTCACGAGCGACTGTTTTGGGTGTGTTGACATAGACTCCCCGAACAGGACCAGAGGTGTGCTCATCTAATGTAGCAGCGTGTGGCAGAATGGGCGTTTTGGCAGCAGAGAGAGATGTGGCACAGACAGCAGGGTCTGGATTGGCACTGGCCGTGAGAACACTGGCGGCAGCTGGCACAGACTGGCATTGAGGCAATGAGGCACCGGACATGATGGCAGGCAATTTGGCGGGCACGTTCACTGACAATGAGTCCACCGACTCGCCAAAAGCTGACATGGTTCGCACGGTGAGTTCATGGGCCGCCTGTAATGTCTGGATCTGAGATGGACCAATCAGAGCGCTGCCTGCTGTGGGCGACGACACCTCTAATACCTGAAGACAGAAGAAATAGTCGCCGCGATGATTGTGAAATAAAATTGTGAATTTTAATTTGAGTAACTTATTTTCAGACGACTTATTTGTTACTTCGTTAAGATCATTCAAATGGGTCATAGTCATTCACCTTCTTCTTATCAGCGTATATGGTGTAGCCAGTGACTCGGACGCCATTTGACGTCCCGGCAGCATCTATAGTAACAGGCAGCCAGCTGATCTGAGCTATTCCCGGAGATGGGCCCTGCTCCAACTGCACATCCAGAGGAGCATCAGGAGGACCTGGGAAACAAAGGAAAGGGTTAAAGGTCAAACCTAGAAATGTTGACGTTAACATAAAATAAAAATAGACTCTTTCTTAATACACATAAAATATTTCATCAGTGAATGTTATTCCAATTCTTTTTCCATTATGCTGTTTATATTCTGAAATGCAACAACATAGCTAGAAGCGTTTCATATACTTCATATACTTGTACAGTAGGCAGTCAACCAAAATGCCTATTACCACCGCATTTCAAATAATGTGGTGACAATATTCACATATAGCATATAAATCCATGTATTAGGAAACAGGTTATCACTTTTAATGCTTCCGTGCAAAAGCAAACCACCTTGTTTTTATGGCAAGAATAATGTAACAGTTTCAATTATATAAATAATATTTCTCACCTGTTAAATGTGTAAAAATCTAAAATACTGTAGTACTGTGTAGCCTAGAGTAAAATGCAAGCGCAGCTCAGTCTTGATGTTTACTATGCTGCTTGTATTCTAACAAACGCATAGACATAAGTTCAACAGTAGTACATTTGTGGTTGCACTTTATTTTACTGTATGTGCACTTACAGTGTATTTACCTACGAAAGTACTGGGTAACATAAGGTAACTACATGGGTTAAGGTTAGGTTTAGGGGTAGCTTCAGGCCCGGGTCAAGTACATTCTACATAGTAGAATAGGACTGTAAAATAAAGTGCTACAAAATTTGCTGCTGTGAATATAAATTATTATTGGTGAATATCATCCCAAAGGTGTTCTATCGGGTTGAGGTCAGGACTCTGTGCAGGCCAGTCCAGTTCCTCCACACCAAACTCGCTCATTCATATCTTTATGGAGCGGCGCTTTGTGCACTGGAGCGCAGTCATGTTGGGACAGGAAGGGGCCGTCCCCAAACTGTTCCCACAAAGTTGTCCCAAAATGTCTTGGTGAAGTATTAAGAGTTCCTTTCAATGGAACTAAGGGGCCAAGCCCAACCCCTGAAAAACAACCCCACCCCATAATCCCCAATCCACCAAACTTTACACTTGGCACAATGCAGTCAGGCAAGTCCCGTTCCCATGGCAACCGCCAAACCCAGACTCGTCCATGGGATTGGCAGATTGAGAAGCGTGATTGGTCACTCAGAGAACACGTCTCACTGCTCTAGAGTCCAGTGGCGGCGTACTTTACCCCACTGCATCCCACACTTTGCATTGCACTTTGTTATAATCCCACTAACAGTTGAGCGTGGAATATTTAGTAGTGAGGAAATGTCAGGAATGGCCTTATTGCACAGGTGGCAACCTATCCCGGTCCCACGCTTGAGTTCACTGAGCTCCTGAGAGCGACCCATTCTTTCACAAATGTGTGTAGAAGCGTCTGCATGCCTAGTGCTTGAGTTATACACCTGTGGCCATGAAGGGATTGAACACCTGAACTCAGGGATTTGGAGGGGTGTCCCAATACTTTTATAATATAGTGTATGTCACAATGGGGAAGAAGACTAACTTCTGTTTCAAACAGTTTGTCTTACAGATTCTCCAGTGACTGCAACTGTAAATTGTAGCCTATTGGCAATGCAATGCTGCAAATGCATTTGTCGGTACCACTGTAGCAAAATGCGTATTCTGGTTGAGTAGCATCTGTATTCATACACTAGTTTCAGGTCTAATCTTTGCATCTCACCTGCAGTCAGGGTTGTGAATGAGGTCACTGCGGTTTTGCGTTCTCGGCACTCCGGTAGTTCCCAGGCTGTGCGGTGCGGCCTGGCCTCCACTTTAACGCTATAATGCAGGTTAGGTGTGAGGTTACTGAGGCACAGTGAATAGCATCCCGCCTTTACCAGCTCGCACTCTTCGTCATTCAAAGACACAATGTGCACATAGTTACTGTTGCTAGGTAGCCAGGTCAGGCTGGCCGAGGTAGCCGTTACACGTTCAACACGCAGGTGAGTCGGTGCCACACACACGTCCCGCCCAACGAGGATACTGCAACGCAACTGATCCGAGTTGCCACGCTCCGTCAGGCTCTGCACTGCAATCCGATATGCCTTCTGTGCTAAATCCAGCCTCTCCAGAACGGCTTTCGTTTGGGTACCAAACGGCACATTGAGCCGCAACTCGTGGTCCACGTAGACATTATAGCTAAACACTGAACCCCAGCCGGGTGGGACTAGCGGAGACTCCCAGCCAATGATGATACTCTTGGCTAGTTGCTTGATTAGCGTTAGCTTGCGGGGGTAAGGCACAGTGTCCACCCCCACCTCCTCAAGATCCAAGTCCAAGCCGTTGGTGAGCGGGACAGCATGGGCAGGGTTAGCAGGGTTGGCTTTGGCATTATCACCGGGAGCTGAGGCTGTCGTGGAGGTCTGCGTCCTCTCGGAGGTGCTGTGGGCGAAACGTAAGTGGTGTTGGTGCAGCCGTTCACTGCCGCTGTGAAAGCTACTCTCCTGGAAGGAATTTTGGGACATTTCGCCAGCCTGGTGTGGGTGTGAGCTCATGAAGTCATCGTCCGACACACGTTCCACGAAGTTGGAGGGAACAAGGCCTCTTCTACCATCCATCAGCTCACCTAAAGAGGGTTGAACACAAGTGTGTTAGTTACAGGTACTGTAGTGTTGTTAAAGTGTTAAACTCCCACAATGCTAGAGTGTGGTGAGTAGTGTTGCACGATACACCGGTACTAGAAAAGTATTGCGATACCCTGCTATTACAAACGGTACGATATGGAATTTTATTAGTACCGGTACTTTAAGAAGGACCGCGCGTTAATAAGAGCTGTATTTATTTGTGTCGATGAGTGAAAGCAGGAGTCAAGATGTGTTTTCAGATCTCTCCACCGTTCACTAAACACGGGAAGCTGAAGAGTTAAATATACACGCGCAGCGCATGACTAAGAAAGCAACAGAAACATGCGCGCATGAGGAAATATAACCCGGTGCGGGATGTGCTCGGGCTGCGGACTCTGATCCGCACACGCCTTTCAGACAACATGCGATCGCGATTCAGCTCTTTGAATTATGATTTCAATGGTTAAAGATATGTAAAAATGCACATCCTGTGAGTATTCAGGAACACAGTGTCTTTAGTGAACGTGTACAGTTGAGGTGATTGGATCGGTGTTAAGCCAGACTAATATTCTGTGTGATTAATGTTAATCAAACAACGAAAAAAAGAAAGCCACCCCATGACTGGCTAAATAATTTTAATATATTCATTAAGAATCAGTGTATAGTTAATTTATTGAGTGAAGACTAAGCAGTTTTTGTATTTCTTTCTTGACTTGCTATACTGTTAAACAGACCGATAGCTGAAAAATAAAGCACTGTTTTTGTCATATTGTTTGTAATTTGCATTTTTAGCTTATTTTAAAAAACAAAGATAAAATAAAAAAAATGCAATAAGAAGAAATGGTCAAAAACCAGGGCAGGAACATGCTGGCCACGTGAGTTTTTAGTTAAAAAATAAATAAAACAGTGAATAATAAGTTCTGTTGTCATATTATTCAATTACTTTTACTGGGTGGTATTTTGACCGTGGTATCGATTTAGTATCGGTATCGAGGTATTTTAGTCTGGTATCGTATCGAAGTCATCATTTTGGTATCGTGACAACACTAGTGGTGAGTAGTTGGTTGCTAGTTCAAAATAAATATTTGTAATAAATCAGAGGTCTGTTTTTTTATTCAGAGCGTGGACAGCATCTACTGGGGATTTTCAACATTGAATTTTTTCTTGAGGTTTAATTTTGCTTCATTTACCTTATAAAAAAAATAAATAAATAAACTGACCCTCATAAAAGCCGTCATCATCCATGTCTCCATAGACGTAAATGTACTCTCCCGCTGTGAGAGGCAACTCAACCTCCGGGTTATCATTAGGACCATCATAGGGATTGTAGCTGCAAAAAAACAGGCCTACATTTAAAGTGTGTAATTTGTTCTGTGTTGTGGCTGTTTAGTAAATGCTGTAAGAAGAAATCATGAAATAAGTTTAATGGTGTTTACCTGTAACGTGCGATGAAGACCTGGAGTTTAGCTGCTCCTTTGCTGACCGAATACGGCGCTGGAGAAACATCAATATCCAGCTCCTCAACTTCACTAGCAGTGTCCACCTGAACACACACACACAAATACTCAACATGAGATTGATTAAATATTAAATGCATGACTGAAATATAAAAAACTAAATGAATTTAGTAATCTAAAACAAAGTTGGCCTCTCCGTTGGCAGGTTGAACCTGCTTTAATCTAAACCAGTAATTCTCAACTTGTGCTTGAAATGTTCTTGAAATGTCACAGATGAGTTATAGGGCACAGCAAGGAAAAACTTCTATATGCAAATGATATAATGCAACTAACCATACAATTGTGCATAGGCAGGATAATAAAATGTGTTCATATGTAAACTGTGTGAGCTCATTTCATCCATTAGATTGAAAGATCTGTAAAAGCCCAAACATTTAGCCGCCCATATCAGGACAGAAGTGCATAAAAGTGGACAAAAGAGACGTATTAGAATATGGGAATGTGTCTCACTCGTCTACTTGTGATCTAATTGACCAAAGCGCATCTTAATACCAGCTGTAATCAGAGCCATATTGAAACACCTGAATTCAAGAATTAAAATGTGTGTCCCAATACTTTTGTCCATATAGTTTATCTAGTTACAAAGATATCAACATGGACAGATTGCATAACGCCCTCATCCTCAAAAACCATGAGCAAATTTGATTGTTTTTTTTTTGTTCATTTTATTCTGTTGGTTCCTTGTATTATTGTTTTTCTCCCTATTTACTGTTTTGCCATTCAGTTCTTTATAAGTGTAGGTATGTCACTGATCATTTGCCTTGTAGAAGTTCTTAAGATATATGAATTTGCTTCTTTGTTTTCTCTCAATAAAAAAAAAAAAATTCAAAAAGACAATTCAACTAAACAACAACTCATGCATTGTGCTCATTTACTAGTGCATGAAACCACTGGCAAATACCAGCATCTCACATTATGCAGCACATGCAGAACATTTATTAGTAAATAATAATAATAGAGGTGGGCATAGATTAATCTAGATTAATCTCATCCAAAATAAAAGTTTGTGTTTACATAATATATGTGTGTGTACTGTGTATAATTATTTTGTATATATGAATACACACACATGCATGTATATATTTAAGACATATTTGCATGTACATACTGTATATATATTTATATAATTTATCTTATATATAAATAGAATTATTTTATATATAAATATAACATATTTTTCTTAAATATATACATGCATGTGTGTGTATTTATATATACATAATAATTATACACAGTACACACACATATATTATGTAAACACAAACTTTTATTTTGGATGAGATTAATCTAGATTAATCTATGCCCACCACTAAATAATAATAATAATATCAACAACAACAGATCTGTCCCTTAAATAAAAACTTGCAGTATCAGCAGCTGAAATCATCTAAATATAGTGATGCTGTAAGGAGTAGGCAGTATTTATAGCTCAAGGGTAAAACCTTTTATGGATAATCACTTACAACTACTACAACCTTCATAATCCAGCACTGCACAGGATTATCTCACTGAATATCAGCTTTAGACAGCTGCACACGCACCGGAGAGCGTCTGCACTCTGACCCGGGACCAGTTTTAAACTTCACAGCTAAACCTCTAGCTAACGCTCGAAGGTACACTCAACCCTGTCATTCATGAAATTCAACACCGAATGAACCCAACCAATGATCCGCGTTCTAGATGATTCTGTGTGTAACTTTTTCATTTATTACGGTATTGGGTGATGTTTTGGGTTGCACTTTATTTAAAGGTGTCTTTATTACAGTGTAATTATATATTTAAGTGCTGTGTAACATTAAGTAACGATATGTACTTACTATAGGGTTTGGTTGAGGGTTAGTTGCATGTAATTATGCATCATATATAGTTATTACTATAGTAACTGCATGTAACATATGTAACAATGACACTGTAAAATTGAAAAAAAAAGTGTTACCATGTTTTGTAATAGTTTTAGTTCACAATCACAACACTAGGGGCCCTATCATGAACTGAAAACGACTGCACCATTGACCAACACACACCTGCTTCAAAGTCAATAGTGCAGTATTGTTTTATTTAAAGTGTGTGTTAGTAATATGAGCCTATAGGCGGTGCACAACACTCTGATTATTACACACACAGGGATTCACAGCTGCACACACACGTTTAAATATTAAAAATAAAAGGATTACAATGTAAAATATTATTATTGTGTACATAAAGATAAAATACACACATGTATTCAAACTGACCCGTCAGGTTGAGGGTGTCTATTTAACGCCATGTAAGTAGTGAATCCGCTCATGGCTTTTAAAGGGAATGGGAGATGAGACTCTGATTGGTTTATTGCACGTCACGCCCAAAACACACCCATGACTCATTAACTCTTTTGGACCATGTACCGGGCACGCGTCCATTTTTTCCGTCGTTAAACTTAGTGCACCCGCGCCATTAGCTTCAGACTATGCACTTAGATCGTTAAAATAAGGCCCATAGTTGTGCAGTTTTTCTCACCTCATGTGTAGGGCTGGCCTTTCGGGGACTGGCTGGGCGAGAGCCAGCGGATTTGGGCGAGAGGTGTGTGGTCTCAGATCTGGGTGGCGTGGGGCTGGACGTGGAGCCGGACTTCACACTGATGGCAGGCAGCTCTCTGTGTTTGGTGGACGGTGAGCGCTCGGGGCGTGACAGTTCAGCCGCATGTGGAGTGGAGCCCGTCCGCAAGACCGCAGCCACATCTGACACGGAGGAAGAGAGCATGCGATGAGAGCAGAGAAACGCAAACAGTACCACTTTCTGTCTTCAATAGAACACACACAAGCCAAAGGCCAGTGACTTAAGGGGTTAGTTCACCCAGAAGTGTAAAACCCGTAAGACCGTTCATCTTCAGAACACAAATGAAGATATTTCTGATTAAATCCGAGAGCTTTCTGAACCTCTATAGACAGCACACAGTGACCACTTTCAAGGCCCAGAAAGGAAGTAAAGACATGATTAAATAGTCCATGTAACTCATTAACCTTAATCTCATGAAGCGATGAGAATACTTATCATGTGCAAAAACATGCAAAAATAATGACTTTATTCAACAATTTCTTGTCTTTCGTGTCAGTCCCTGACGCCGTTCACGTTGTAAACACAGTTCCTGCGTCAGCATCACATGCATGTGTGTGTATTAAGGTTTTTTTTGCCAACAAAGTATTCTCGTCGATTCCTTACATTAAGGTCGAACCATTGCAGTCACATGGACTATTTAAACCAATCTTTACTGACTTTCCAGGCCTTGAAAATGGTCGTTGTGCCGCTGTCTAACCTATGAAAGCTCTCGGATTTCATCAAAAGTATCTCCATTTGTGTTCAGTAGATGAACAAAAGGTCTTACGGATTTGGGACGGCATAATTAATGAGTAATACATGACAGAAATTACATTTTTGGGTGAACTAACCCTTTAAGAAAAAAATGCACAATCCATGAAACAAAAATGTTAGATAGCAGTGAAAATGCACAATTTTCGGGTACAGAAATGTAATTAAGTAATTAAACATAAAATAACACTGCATAGTGTATTAATTACACATAGATTAATCCTTATTAATGCTACAAAAGTTGTAATTTTCTCTTTGTCTTTTGTCTCTGGCTTGCCTTGCTCAGTTAAGGACACTACATTTTTCAAATAAATTTCAACATAAATCTAATTTTTAAACTAAATTAATCATATAGACTAAATTACTGCTCTAATTACTGATCTAAAGCCCACATTGTCACTATATGATAATCGAAATATATTCTGCTGCATTATTTTTCTGTTTAACACTGTGAAGCTGCTTTGAAACAATCTGCATTGTTAAAAGCGCTATATAAATAAAGTTTACTTGACTTGTTTGATTAATATTATTTTAGAGACGGCAGCAGAAATATTAGGCTGCTGTCACTTTAAGAGCCGCAGAGATTCATTACACTGATACACGTGTGTTTTCTTTCTCAACTGTTTAAGACATTGATGACTGTGTTTATGAGGACACTCCTCACCAATACAGGCTTTTTCAAGCGCAAGAACACATGAAAGAGTTCAAATGTGCGCTGTCGGAGACGCACAGAGTAACAAGTTCCTTTTTACATCTTTGTGCGCTTTAATATTTCAATTAGCAAGACTTAAACTTTGGTGACGATGCAGCGCTAGCCTGCCAACTGTCCCAAAGCATCATACACTTTTTCTCATTCATTGCATTGCTAGACTTCATAAAAATATTACTGGCCAACTGGCGATTGACACCATTTTATAAACTCGCCAACACCAATGTTTACTTGCATTTGGCACTTGCCGAGTGTTCACTTTAGGCCTTGCATACAAGGCATGTTCTCAACGGTTAGATACACATGTATATGTGCACATGATGCTTTGAGCTGCGCTTCACAATCATGTGTTTATATGTCTGTCTGATGTATCTGTGTGTATTGGTGACTCCAGTCAATCCCTGTGGTCTTCATGCCGGTCAAAGTAGACATCCCTCTTTGACCTTGACCTCCTCCATCCGCTTACATTCTTTCATCATTCAAGCTTACATCCAAATCTGAGCCATTCAGCCATTTCCTTGAGCATTTCCATCAGCAACTTATTATTCAAAATAATTCCTTATATTGCAGTGGATTACTAAAAGAGGCAAATAAAAACACAAGTGCGCATTGTATGTGCGTTAACATTAAACGTGCTGTTAAAGTAATGTGATAAACATAATAATGCATCAACATATACAGCAGAAGATTAGGACTATGTTCGGATTCAGAATGGAGTACATCCTGCATACAGTGCTATTTTTAAAGACCCCCAGTGGTGAAAATCAAGGTTTTAATGTTGGTTATATGTCTATGTGGTGTATTTAATATGCAAATTAGACAAACCATGTGCACATTCATCAGTCAACACTATTGCTGAGTGTTTTCTCCTTAAAACTGCAGTGAACCAAAGACTCAAAAACGCCCGCTTCCTACCGTCACAAACATGTGACCAAACCTTTGGGCTTTTCTCAAATGACTCAGAAATGGCGAACGGGAACATGCTAACATTAGCAACACATCATTAGCTGTTTGATAACGTAGTCAAGCCAAAGGCTAATCATAGTAATTACCGTTATGTGTCCGACGTTGTAGAGAGCGATACATAAAACCCATTACCATTCTGAGACATCGATGGGTAGACGAGTCTGTGTGAGTGAGTGGAGGCGGGGCTCATTTGCATATTCATGATTCCGCATACTAAATGAAGCAAAGGTGTCGAGTTACAATCACGCTATTGTAAGGCATTAAGAAATGGGATTTTTTTTTAATATGTCCTTTTGATGATCAAACATGAGTTTTAAGAGATAAAATAATTGACTGCAGGGGGACTTTAAAACTAGTGCATGCCATTTCATGCAACAGTATGCCACACTTTTGCCACATGACATCACTAGGTGGCACGCTTAATTTAGCAAGTGTCCAATTATATGCATAGCATAAGTAATATGGTAGTATACCATTCTGAACATAGTCAAGAAGCGGCTGTCAGGGAGAACAGATCATTATAATGAATTCTGATTGGTCCATCAGAATAAAGCAGCCAATCATATCCTCACAAAGCTGAGAGACATGCAACGTCCTACCAATCATTTTCATATGACAAATACCAATACAAACATCACATTAACGGCAAACAGTACCATCGTCAATACATATAACGTCTGCAGCAACACAAAGCCGTTCAGGATAGGGGTGGGCGGTATGATCGACTTGTTTCTCAGGCTATATATTTTCATATCGCCCAGCTCTAGCACAGGACAAATCATATTGCATTCTTCATGGATGTGACCACTGCTTCCCACGGTCACACTCCATGTGTTACTCATGCAGGCAGACACGTGACGTCTTCCATTCAAGACAAACACAGCCTAGAAGGAAACCAAGTTAAATAGTACCAGGCTCAGAGGCATCACAGAGGGCTTCATTGCCCTCCAAACTCCAGAACGCGATGTCTTCCCATGAGGCATTTGTGCCTGGAAAAAGAGGGGATAATGCAGACGGAATCCACTTATGGATCTCTCACACACATACAGTACTTGGGCTGCGTCCCAACACCTAGTGAGCTGCCAACCTAGACAGCATAGGTGTGTGTGATATTGACAAGAAAAAAAAGATATCTGGATATTTTATGCGATCAATAACAGTGACAGAAATTATCTTTTCCAATAAGTTTAAATGGTTTGTTTACCTTTTATGGCATTTTTACCTTTAAAAAGCCATTTTATACCTAATTAAATGTATGCATCACATTTTGTGTCAAATTCTTACATTTCAGTCCCTCCTGAAAAATGCAGATTTTTTAATTTTATTATTGCGGGCAAAAATATGTGATTTTGCAGCACGTTTTCTTAAAAAATTTGATGGACTATGCGGGATATTTGTGCAATTTTATGTGATGAATCTGCGGAAACTGGCAAAAACTGCGATTTGATGATGAGAGAAAAAAAAAGCGATTCCCCAACACCCTGTCCTCACTCGGCTACTCCCTTAATGTAAGAGTCTTGTCTTATCACTTCCTATGATAAGCAACACTGCATCACAGAAAGGGCTGGGAATATTTCAGACCTTAATAAACACATGGATCAAACTTACAAAACACTGATGAGTCAAACAAGTTCGCAGCTTTACAAAATGAATATGCTAGAGCTTCTGTAAAAATGAATAAAATATAAAGAAATGAAACGTGTGCTTCCTGTATTACAGAGGCAGCTATACAAAACAGACATCTTCTGTTAAACTAAGTGCTTCCAATGCACAAAGTGCAATCTCTTACTGTAACTTTACATACTACTAATATACGTACAACTATAAGGTTTCTGAAACTAGTATGATTTAACCCACTGGTGACAAAAAAGTGCAGTCTTACAACTGTAAAGCTGCATCAACTCCTGAATGAAACTCCAGCAGTCCACTGTGAGAATGAAAACTGTAACTACGCAGCCATCCTCATCCTCCATCCCCTCTCCATCCTCATCCTCCATCACTTCTCTATCCTCATCCTCCATCACCTCTCCCTCCTCATCCTTCATCCCCTCTCCCTCCTCATCCTCCATCCCCATCCTCCATCCCCTCTCCATCCTCATCCTCCATCACTTCTCTATCCTCATCCTCCATCAACTCTCCCTCCTCATCCTTCAACCCCTCTCCCTCCTCATCCTCCATCCCCTCTCCATCCTCCCCTCTCCCTCCTCATCCTCCATCCCCTCTCCATCCTCATCCTCCATCACTTCTCTATCCTCATCCTCCATCACCTCTCCTCCTCATTCTCCATCCCCTCCATCATCATCCTCCATCCCCTCTCTCATCCTCCATCCCCTCTCCTCCTCATCCTCCATCCCCTCTCCCTCCTCATCCTCCATCCCCTCTCCATCCTCCCCTCTCCCTCCTCATCCTCCATCCCCTCTCCCTCCTCATCCTCCATCCCCTCTCCATCCTCATCCTCCATCCCCTCTCCATCATCATCCTCCATCCCCTCTCCATCATCATCCTCCATCCCCTCTCTCTCCTCATCCTCCATCTCCTCTCCCTCCTCATCCTCCATCTCCTCCTCATCCTCCATCACCTCTCCATCCTCATCCTCCATCGCCTCTTCATCCTCATCCTCAATCCCCTCTCCCTCCTCATCCTCAATCCCCTCTCCATCCTCATCCTCCATCGCCTCTCCATCCTCCATCCCCTCTCCATCCTCATCCTCCATCCCCTCTCCCTCTTCATCCTCCATCCCCTCTCCCTCCTCATCCTCCATCACCTCTCCATCCTCATCCTCCATCGCCTCTCCTCCTCATCCTCCATCCCCTTCATCCTCCATCCCCTCTTCATCCTACATCCCCTCTCCTCCTCATCCTCCATCTCCTCTCCTCCTCATCCTCCATCTCCTCTCCATCCCCTCTCCTCCTCATCCTCCATCCCCTCTCCATCCTCATCCTCCATCCCCTCTCCCTCTTCATCCTCCATCCCCTCTCCCTCCTCATCCTCCATCACCTCTCCATCCTCATCCTCCATCGCCTCTCCCTCCTCATCCTCCATCCCCTCTTCATCCTCCATCCCCTCTTCATCCTACATCCCCTCTCCCTCCTCATCCTCCATCTCCTCTCCCTCCTCATCCTCCATCTCCTCTCCATCCCCTCTCCCTCCTCATCCTCCATCCCCTCTCCATCCTCATCCTCCATCCCCTCTTCATCCTCCATCCCCTCTCCATCCTCATCCTCCATCCCCTCTCCCTCTTCATCCTCCATCCCCTCTCCCTCCTCATCCTCCATCACCTCTCCATCCTCATCCTCCATCACCTCTCCATCCTCATCCTCCATCACCGCTTCCTCCTCATCCTCCATCACCTCTCCATCCTCATCCTCCATCAACTCTCCATCCTCCATCACCTCTCCATCACCTCATCCTCCATCACCTCTCCATCCTCATCCTCCATCACCTCTCCATCCTCATCCTCCATCACCTCTCCCTCCTCATCCTCCATCCCCTCTCCATCCTCATCCTCCATCACCTCTCCATCCTCATCCTCCATCACCTCTCCCTCCTCATCCTCCATTACCTCTCCATCATCATCCTCCATCACCTCTCCATCCTCATCCTCCATCAAATCTCCCTCCTCATCCTCCATCACCTCTCCATCCTCATCCTCCATCACCTCTCCATCCTCATCCTCCATCACCGCTTCCTCCTCATCCTCCATCACCTCTCCATCCTCATCCTCCATCACCTCTCCATCCTCCATCACCTCTCCATCACCTCATCCTCCATCACCTCTCCATCCTCATCCTCCATCACCTCTCCATCCTCATCCTCCATCACCTCTCCCTCCTCATCCTCCATCACCTCTCCATCCTCATCCTCCATCACCTCTCCATCCTCATCCTCCATCCCCTCTCTCTCTCCATCCTCATCCTCCATCCCCTTTCCCTCAACATCCATCTCCGGGGTTTGCAGCTTTTCCATGATGTTCTTGTCGCGTAATTATGTCACTTCATAACGTTCCCATGGCAATAGACAGAAATGGCTACTCTTGTGTGAATTAAACTTTCTGCTAAGATATATGTGACTTTTTCGCAATGTAAATGCAGGGATTATGAAATCATGCAAGCCCCGCATATTTTGCGCACGGAAATCAGCAATTTGTGTGGCGTATTTGAAATAATGCGTCCCCCGCATAAATATGCAGACTTTGGCTGATTATGCATTTAATCAGGCGATCAAATATTAATCGCATTTTTCTGGAGGGACTGACATTTAATCAATAAATTCAGTTTGAATTATAAGACACAATAGGGCAGTTACCAATCAGTATCAATAACCTGCATTTACAAATGCATAAATAATGATTTAAACATTAAAAGCTGATTTTAAAGATTTAAAAAAAACTTAGAATTTAATAAAAAAAACTGCCAGTAGGTGGCAGAAAAGTCACTATTAATGAGTCATTGAGTGTCAACCGATTCGTTCAAATGGCTGATTCATTCAGGAACAAAGCATTTGAGTGAGTCAATGGTTGAATCTGAAATCGCCCCCTATAACCTCAAATAGGGCATTATTTGAGGGGTGTCCGAAACCATAGTTGACGTTATTGAGTGCACTCATTCAATCCCATATTGCACCGCAACATCGAGTGTTTAGCCGAAATACACACAACGGCTATCTGACTTCACACATGTGTTTTCATGCACTCCTTCAAGTGAACTGTACTAGTGGGCTAACGTAGGGAATAGTGAATGAGGGTTTAGGGGATGATTTCAGATTCAGCCAATGAGATTCAACTGATTCATTCAAACGGCTGATTCATTCAGAAACTAAGCATTCGACTCTCTTAATGAGTAAGTAATTGAATCATTCATTGAAACGATTCATTTAAACAGCTGATTCATTCAGGAATGAAGCATTTGAGTGAGTCAATGAGATTCAACCGATTCATTCAAACAGCTGATTTATTCAGGAACGAAGCATTTGACTCTCTTAATGAGTGAGTCATTAAATCATTCATTCAAATGATTAATTTAAACCGCTGAACCATTCAAAGAGCGAAGCATTTGAATGAGTCAATGAGATTCAACCTATTCATTCATACAGTTGATTCACTCAGGAACTAAACATTTGTCTCTTTTAATGAGTGAGTCATTGAATCATTCACTCAACTGATTTGTTCATTCAGTAACGAAACACTGCAGTGTGACGCTCAGAGACACAAAACAGTCCTGTGGTTTTGTTTGGAGCTATTTTGTATGGTGAAATAGAGCAAAAACAGGCGATATTGTGCCTAAAATGTAAGTCACTTAATATTAACTTGTTTATTGAACTGTTGAATAAATTCAAGATCACATTTGTAATCATGCAGATATTTGCAGAAAATAAACGTCACTCTTTGTGTGCTATTAACTATATTAAATTATATAAATATAATAGACATACAAAGGTATTTTGCCCCTTATCTTGAATATTCAGGGCATTATAAATGCATTTTAATAGAGTAAATCATGCAGTGAAAGCATGTACTCTAAATGCTCAACTGCACTAGTTTAATCTACTAGGCTCCATCACGTAGTGATAAATGGCAGTGACTCAACAAAGGAAATAGGTTATAGACAGTATACATAAACCGAAATGTGATGTCTTTTTTTAGGGTATTGTTGTAATGTGTGAGCACTCAAAAAACACCTGTGTGCATGCAATAGCTTCTCAAGAGCATGCAATAAGTTTCTGTATATTTTTTATTTTAGGTTGTATATTTTTATTAAGGTCCCTTTAGGGGCTGTACGTTGCCAAAAAGACTGAATCCAGTATTTGGAGATAATGAGAGCAATTTGAGAGCACAGCACAAGTGTTAATTTAGCGTACCAGCCTCACCAGGCAGGCCGACCCCATTGGTCAGCTGGGTCAGACTGGAGCTGGACAGCAGGCCGGAGCCCGACAGGTCGATCTTTGAGGCCTGAACCCGAAACTTATCCAGTTCCAGTGACAGCATCCCAAACTGTTCGCTCTGACTGCGGCATTTCTCCTCCAGCTCCTGCACTTTTGCCTACACAGGGTGGAAATCAAAATGCAAACATTAATTCATATTCATGAGGTGCATAAATATATGAAACATAGTTTGATGAAGAAATGCAGATACTAAAGCAATGAATGATGCACTGCAAAAGTGTGATCAGCCAATCAGAGCATGCGATGATACAGTGAATATGTGACATCATCTATTCAGCATCTAGTCTCGCGTCACCTTATAGCTTAATTGAATTTTGAATATTTATAAGAGCTTTCGAGCTATCAATTTTGGTGGTTTACAAGACATTTTCGGATATTAATTGCAGGTTAAAAAAATATAAAACTAAAACTAAAGTTATACAAGACGGTGTTTCCCATAGGTTGAGAATTTACGTGAGCTGGTGGGCAGGGCTCGGGTTCAGAATAAACTAGTCAAACATTTATGAATTGATATGCAGATAAAATTAACTTTTATTAACAACAGTGATGTGCAAAAACCTGCAAAAAATGTGTCCTTTTATAGGGAAAATGTAAATGTTCTGCTCTTATTAGATGTGCCATTGCTCTTCTATAGTCTCACACTGAACTGACCGACAGCTTGTGATTATAAAAGGAGCTCTTTACTTGTTTTCTAGGTAATTCAGTCACAATTTGAAGAAAAGTTTTAGTTTTTCATGAGACTTTGTGACTTCCTACTTTTTCCACTCTTTAAAGGGATAGTTCATCCAAAATGTAAAATTAGACATAATTTACTTTTTCTTTAAGACGGATACGATCAGAGTTATATTAAAAAAGTCCTGGCGAATCCCAAGCTTTATAGTGGCAGTGAATTGTTGCCTCGTTTATGAAGTCCATAAAAGTGCATCTATCCATCATAAAGTGCATCTATCCATCATAAAAGTGCATCTATCCATCATAGAACTGCTCCACATGGCTCCAGGGGGGTTAATAAAGGCCTTCTGAAACGAAGTGGCGTGTTTGTGTAAGAAAAACATCCATATTTAAAAATGTATGGACTAAAATAACCAGCTTCTGGCAGGCTGCCATAAGCATCGATTTTTGGCGAAAGAGTGACCCTGGAACCCTTGGCGCATACGTATTGATGAACGCAGAAGCGCAGAGGATAGAGCAAAACACGGGTCATTAATTGGAGTCTAAAATGAGATCTTTTAAAGAGAAATGGTAGAGGATTTCGATTTTAAGAGAAGAGGAGCTTGAGTTTGTTGCCCAGCACTATCCGCG
>CM040916.1:52509730-52524730 GCA_023029165.1 Gobiocypris rarus
CAGTCAGGTCGGCAGTCTTACCCATGATTGTGGTTTTGAGTAATGAACCAGGCTGGGAGTTTTTAAAAGCCTCAGGAATCTTTTGCAGGTGTTTAGAGTTAATTAGTTGATTCAGATGATTAGGTTAATAGCTCGTTTAGAGAACCTTTTCATGATATATGCTAATTTTTTGAGATAGGAATTTGGGGTTTTCATGAGCTATATGCCAAAATCATCAGTATTAAAACAATAAAAGACCTGAAATATTTCAGTTGGTGTGCAATGAATCTAAAATATATGAAAGTTAAATTTTTATCATTACATTATGGAAAATAATGAACTTTTATCACAATATGCTAATTTTTTGAGAAGGACCTGTAGATGTTGTCTCTTCTTCTCGAGTCTCTCCATCATTATCCGATCAAAGGAGACATTGTTCATGAGTAGCCAATGAAAACCATAGACTAGAATTATGCAAATTAGTTACAAATCTACTGAGGTTCGTGCAGGAAGTGAGACTGGAATTACTGATGTCTCGTTTCAGACTCGAGTCTTTGGGGAGACACAAACTTTGCAGACGTTTTGCATTCACAAACAGCTGTATTACACACTGCATGAAAGCATACGGGCACTGTAAACTAACATGAACAATTGTATTTTTATAAACCAACAGTTAATATATATCCCTCATAGTTAGTTCATGTTAACCTATGCATTAATAAAAGACCTGTAAAGTGTTTTCATTAACTAAATATGCAAGAATGTGATTTTGCTTAGAATCAATGTACACAGATCATCAGTGTTCATAAATACGAAGCACAAACATGAGCAGAATGACTATGATTAGAGTGCAACTGACCCGCTGAAGCCGCTTGATTTCATCCTGTTTGAACTTGAGGATTGCCAGCGCCTGCTCATGCTCCAGTTCCAGCTGCTGCCTGCGATCGGCGACCTCTCGCATGTGCTGTGACAACACAACGACACACACCAATCACACACCGAATGTGATGCAAACCTGTTAAGAAGCCGATTAAACGCATTTCTTACCTTTAGGACCTGCTCTAGGTTCTCCAGCTTTGCACGGAGTCGCTGGTTCTCCTCCAGAACGGAACTATGCTGAGCGCTCAAAACACAGAGCTGTTCCTTTAGCTCCTCATTTTCAGCCTGAAACTACAGAAACATGCTGTGGTTACACTGGATCTAATACCCGGGTGTTAAAGAGAACCTATTATGCCTTTTTACAAAGTCTTGATGTTGTTTTTGGGCTCTACTATAACGCGTTTTCATTGATTGTTCACTATTTTCCTCATATTCTCCATTGTTGCGGCACCTCTCTTCCCAGTCTGTCAGTAACGCTCTGTTTAGTTCCTGTCTCTATGAAGCCCCTCCTTCTGAAATGACTCTGTGCTCTGATTGGTTGGCTGGAGCAGTCTGTTGTGATTGGTCAAGCGCTTCCAGGGTATTTGGGAAATGTCCCACCCCTTCCCACATCACACTAACTAACTCAAGCAGGCCCCGCCCCTTTATTCTGCATTTTAATTATTTAAATGAGGAATATTTTGACGCGTTTGTTCCTGAAAAAAACTCAAGACTACAATGGAAGCGTTTCAGGAGTTCAGAAACACTGACACTGATATAGAGAAGAACTCACACAGTAACATTACACACTACAGACATGTAAGAAAGCATGATAGGTGCTCTTTAATAACTTCATAAGTCTAGCGGTCAGCGTTTCACCTGGTCAAGCAGCTGAGCCTTTCTCCTGAGGAGTTCTGCCTCCTCTCCTAAGTGCTCATTTCTGCTGCGCTCGTCCACTAGCTGGTTCTCCTGTGAACACACACACACACACACACACACACACACACACAGGGTGAGTTTTTCAGCCTGATACACACACAGGAGACCTGCACTGTAAGCATTAAAATAAGAGAATCGCACTCACCAAATCGAGACATCGTTTCTGTCTCTTCCGGACCTCATGCTCAAAAATTTCACATTCTTTCCTCTTCTTGCCCAACTCACTTTCCTGTAGAAACATCACACAACATGGACATATTCAACCACTGATTTGAACAACATTCATGTTTTCATTACTTTTGCAGTCATTCATGATTGTTGCAGTGCATTTATATATTAGGGTTTTCAATTTAACATGTTTAATGAATTACTTATGGGGAAAAAAGCGTTACAATTATTTTCATTTAGCACACTCGCCCTGCCCCAGACCTACACAGTTCATCTTACATTTCATTGGTGACGAACATGATGCAGGGGAACTGAACTGATGGAGCCTATGCCATTAGAAGGACCCTAAAATTCAAGATATCAAGGCAAAAATGTCCCTGCATGAGTTTGTGTCTCATATCTATACCATATCTATACCAGTTAAGCAGTTAAGCATGTGTTTTTATCCCAAATAGCACAACCAAAGTCTCTTTAAGACGAGTCATTTCACTCGGCGGCCATCTTTGAAACACCTCTTGGGCATGCAAGTGCAGCTCCTCTCTCTTTGAATGGAAAAGCATCAAATTCCCCAAAACTATTACATTTCATATTTGAAAACACAGATAAAACCTGACACCAACTGTCTCATACATTTTGTTGATAAATACTCATATCATGGCAAAAAACAGCATTTTTCATCCTGGACAAAGCTAATGCGCATGCCCGTCTCAGAACACGACCTGTTTCTATAGGAACCGGAGCTTCTAACTGCAGCTGCAGTGATGTGATGACTTTACTAATCAACGATTGGCTCTTTCATTTAGAAGGCGGGGCTTATTCGCTATATAGGGCGTTGCACTTTCTCCATTCATAAGTAAATCAGAGTGCACCGTCTTCCTATATATATCAAGTCTTTGGCAGAAGTGCAAATGTGAAATTGATTTGGTAGAATTTAAGTTTATAGAACTGTTGTGTCTTGTTTATGAATGTTTTGAGCGAATCAATCGAGTGAATCAATGATTCAATGGCTCATTCATAAAGAGAGCCATTTACTTCATTCCTGAATGAATCAGCCATTTGAATGAATAACCGAACAAACAAACAAACGAACGAACAAACAAACGAATGAATGAACGAACAAACAAACGAATGAATGAATGAACGACTGAATCAGCGAATGACACATTAAACATTTCACACCACCTACTGGCAATTTTAGTTTCTTTTTTAGAGTATAATTTTATTTCTTTTTTTTCATATTTACATATTAATAATAAACCCATTAAAGGTATAGTTCAGCCAAAAATGAAAATTCTGTCATCATTTACTAGCCCTCATGACCATTGAAAAGTTTGTTTAATAAATTCTGAATCAAGTATTTTTTTTTTCTAAAGCTACGTTTGTAATGTAATATAGCCGCGTACACCGCGGGAACTTTCCCCAGGAACTAGGAACTTTGGGGTGGTACTCGGTGTGTTTCGACCGCAGGAACCAGGGTCTAAATGTAGTTCCGGGTAAATATTTCCCCCTCCGAAAGTCCCTGCTTGCGAAGTAGTACTTTTTCAAAGTTCAGGAACTTTCAGTGGTGGGACTTTGGCACTGAACATGCTGATTGGTTGAGCTCACGCAGCATTTTATTTCAACCGCCATTTTTAAAAGTCTTTTGCGAGGTTTGTTCTGCGTTCAGTAAATATATCAGTCTTCCTTGGCGCGCATTCGTCTGAGCCATCTCAAGGTCAAAATCTGTAATGACTGATAACATACGAGGTCATTTTAAATCTAGCTTTACGAGCTTTCAGAATATGCTTTAGTATCAGTGCTCGTCTCTTTTCCGCCATTTTGTTAATTACCTCTTTAGTAAACCAATACATAGCCAGAAAAAACAGCACAGCTTGAATCTTCTCCATATTGTTATTGTTGCTGACAGTTTTCGTAAAAAAAATATTACTCCCCGTCACCGACTGGGAGGAGCAGTCGCGCGTAGTCCTATGTTAGCGGACTAAAAATTTGTCTAATCTTCGCGGTACTTTGGACCGCAGTGGAAACACAGACACTAGCCGGTCTGGGTGGGGGAAAGTTCCAGTATAAAAAGTTCCTGGTACAAATTGTTCCAGGTAATTTCGGTGGAAACGTGCCTGAGAGATGCTTTGAGAGTTTTCCAAAATGTAAAATACAATATTTTACAGCTATTTTATATACATCCACTATAGGATTTTTGAAAACTTCCATGACTTTTCCATCACAATTCTAAATTTCCCGATAATTCCAGGTTTTCCATGCATCCTGTGAATAAATCCTGTGCACATTTATTTGTCCCAGACCAATTTATTTCATTTATTTGTCCTAGACTCCCAATGACATTTGTGGGTTGATTGTTACTTGGAGTGCAGTTCATATTTGTATTTGATGCCTGAGGTGTCAGTGTCCGTGCATCTCTATCTGTGATCATGTGACTCTTACCAGCAACTGAAGACGCTCTTCTGTGGTCTGCTCTTCCTGGTGGGCGGAGCTTGTGCCCTGTTCGGGCGTTACATTTGTTTCGGACTCCTCCCCCTCTGCAGGAGTCTCCTCCCCCTTAACAGGGGCCTCATCTACTACTGTGGGCGGGGTTTCAAATGCAACCTGCCAGTAAAAAAAAAAAGTCAAAACAGTTATAAACTGCAACCAATCATGCAGCAGCAAAGGGTCACAAAAAAACCTTAATCAAAAATATCTAATTCTCACAATAGAGCAATGAGAACATCCTGCCCAGATACAGTACAATACATTTTAGATTAAAACAAACAAACACTACCATGATATATACTAACAAATGTGCTTTACTATTTAAATAAATAAATATATTTTCCAATAATGACAAGGTTTTTTTAACATTAAGTATATTACTGATAATTGAGGGATGCGGTTTAAATGTCATGGATTTGTTATGAAAATATAATTAAGCAAAAAATCTGAATGGCCTTCAAGACGACATGAAATGCAATTATTTTAGGTCCATTATGTGACTTATTTCTCAGTGAAACTGCATATTCAAAAACAAAAACATTGACATTTCATGAGATTGGAATAGTATGAAAAGGACATTTAGCTAGTTTTTTGTTGTTGAAAACATCAGTCATGGGAAAAGTTGACATTTGTCTCAGCTCGTCTTTACCCAGAGGGTTAAGGGTCAAATGCCTTAGCGGCTAATTTTAGTGGCCATACCTACTTACGCTCTAAGAGGAAGTGTTCCACTGTGGCCAAAGCCATGACCTGGTAAAAGGATCAAAGAGCCAACGCAGCACAGCCGGGACAAGAGTCATTCGCTAGCCTCGTCAGCATTCAGCCGTTACTGCACACTCACTCTCACAGTCAAACGCTAGCAGTTCAATTCATGACGTCTACCGAAGCAGATCCATAACGACGAGGGGTATTCACATATCAGAAACTGTGCATGTTATTTTATCATATAAAGATTCAGCGCAACCGTCAACTATCCTATTCATGTTCTCCAAAGAGAAATTGAATATAAAAGTATCAAATCTTTTGAACTCGTGTTTATTTGGCAAGAAACTTTAAAGGGGTCATGACTTTAGTGTATCTGTTTGTGCATGTATAAAGCTTTTGATTATGGTACGGGGCGTTACATTCCTGAACACATGGTTGAGGTGTTCGGCCAATCACGACACACTGGGTCTGATGACCAATCAGAGAACTTTGAGCTTTCCAGAAGGAGGGGCTTTGTAGAAATCAGACAGACTGGGAAATAAAGTGCTTTTTGAATATTAAAGCATATTAACTTATTCTATTACACCCAATAAACAAAATTATGAATCAGCATCATATGACCCCTTTTAAAATGTATTGTTCTGTTACTTATAATAGTAACACTTTACAATAAGGTCTCATTAGTTAATGTAATAATTAAAATAAACTAACATTGAGCAATACATTTGTTGCAGTATTTATTTATCTTTATTAATTTTAGCTGTTCATGTAAGTTCAGTGCATTAACTAATGCTAACAAATACAACATTTGATGACTTAAGTGAATGTAAACACGTGTGTTGGATCCGTGCTTTCGCTCTTAAAGTGACAGTAGCCTAATATTCCTGTTGATGTTGGTGTTTTTAATGTTAAACAAACAACAAAAAAGACAAAGAACAATCAAAGATTAATCTATTTTTCATGGCTGGTAAAAATATGTATGGCTCTAGAAATGTAGTTGTGTATAATGCATTATAAAGGTATTCATAATGTACATAATTATGCATTATATCTTTTCATAAATAATAGTTAAAATGCATTATAACAAAATTGGTTGTTTGTCAGTGTTTTAATGCATTGTACTTCCTCTAAAGATGTGTTCAATGCATAGATAAGTATTATAATGTATTATAACTGTGTAAAAATACAATGCATTATAAGGTGCATTATAAATGCATTAAAATACTTTTATAAAGGCTTTAAGTAAAGTGTTACCAATGAGATTTCATAATACACACACACACACACACACACACACACACACACACACACACACATAATACTCAATGTAAGTGACAGTAACAGGCAAACCAAAGTTTACCCCACATGCAGAACGATAAATCAGCTTAAACCGATAAATCAGCAGCAGAAAAACCTTCATTAGCTCTAATTGAAGGCTTATCACACGCTAGTGAACATTCGCATGAAATCTGTCATCTGTGGACGCCTGAACAGAAATGTTTAAACTTGATTAATAAACCAAGCAGAACTGAGTGACAACTTAGTCATTAGGGATGTTATTAGCACCTCACTTCCTGAATTCAAAGGAAACGGAAACTATATCAAAATGAACATCATTCATTTCTTATTAAATGAATAATTCTGCAGTGAAGAGAATAACAAAGGTTTCACAATTGCACAAATGTCGACAATTCAATATATGCTTTATAATAATAAATAATAATACGTTGATGTCTGATGGAGGTCTTGAAGATGGTCGAAACATCACTGTTTATGGTCAAGTCACTAACTTTAATAGCGCTTTAAACAATACAGATTGTTTCAAAGCAGCTTTACATTAATGAACAAGAAAATATAAATTACATCTTTTGACATATAAGAGGTCATTATCCTGGTTTCAGAACACAAAACTTCCTAACTAGGCCAACGACAGCTTTTATTGAAACCAAGCTCTCAAAACAAGTCGTTTCGGATTTTATCTCAGTATGACATCATAGTGTGATGACACGCCTTTGCAGGAGAAGAACGACGCCCACTTCTACATCATTGCCTCTTTAGCCCCGCCCACTTGATTCACACACGTCAAACACAGGATTACTCCAGGAACTAAACCTTAGAGATGCGTCTGAGACGTTGTGGAGAAACACAGTCTTTGCATTGCCTTCCTTTGTGATCCTAACATTAGGAAAGCGTGGATGAACTTTATAGCTCCAGTCAGATCGCGTCAGGAAGACACTGTTCATGTTTGCTTCATTTTACTGTGGATTCGTTTTTAAACAGGACACAGTTCCACGCAGGCTTTTCAGAGAGACTGAAAATAAAAGATGATGCAGCACGACTATATTGGACCTGAGTGTAATGTCTAAATACAGTAACCGTGTTTTTACTAAGCATTGTTGCAGACCATGTTCACCCTTTCATGGAAACGGTATTCCCTGGTGGCTGTGGCTCTTCCAGCAGGATAATGCTCCTGACACAAAGCACAAATGCTTCAGGAATGGTTTGAGGAGCACAATGAGTTTGAGGTGTTGACTCTGCCTCCAAATTCCCCAGATCTCAATCCAATCGAGCATCTGTGGGATGTGCTGAACAAACAAGTGTTGTTAGCAAGACCAAAGAACTGATTGTGGACTTCAGGAAGAGACAGCAACGGTCATACTCCCCTCTCATGATCAGCGGGACACCGGTAGAGAGAGTGAACAGCTTCAAATACCTGGGTGTGAACATCTCCGAGGACCTGACCTGGACTGCACACATCCAGGCACAGGTGAAAAAAGCCAGGCAAAGACTGTACCACCTGCGCCAGCTGAGGAAATTCAGGGTTCTACGATATCCTGAAAACTTTCTATCGAGGCGATAGAAAGTGTCCTGACTCAGTGCATCACAGCGTGGTACGGGAACAGCACCAGTCATGACTGCAAAGCCCTGCAAAGAGTGGTGCGCTTATCCGAGCGCATCTCAGGGTCAGCTCTCCCGTCTCTGCAGGACATTTACACCAAACGCTGCAGAGGTAGAGCTACTAAAATAATCAAAGACATTACCCACCCTGCAAACTCTCATTTCACCCTGCTGCCATCTGGTAAGCGCTTTCGAAGCCTGATGGCAAAAACTGAAAGGCTCAGGAGGAGTTTCTTCCCCCAGGCCATCAGACTCCTGAGCTCAGTCACGTGACTGCACTTCACCCCGCACACACATAAAACATCCGGTTTTAACATTAACATCCACATACTGTCATTGCACTGCACTTTATGTTCTTATTGTTACTGTGTAACAACCTGTTATAAACCTGTTTGCACATTATACTTCTGTTTGCACATTACATTATACCTATTGTTTGCACATTATACTTTATATATATATTTTTTATGCTAACCAGTTATTTAAGTCTACAGTTTATCCCACTTATCATATTCCACTTATTTTTATCTTTATTTCCTATTTTTATCTTTTACTTGATTATTTATAATTCTACATATGTTTAGTACTTTTTATTCTATTTTATTCTATTTCTATTTTAATCTCCTCTTGTGTTTTCTTGTAACTGTTATTTGCACTGTCTTTAGAGCGGACCTGTTTACATTTCACTGCCAGTTGTATATTCTGTATATAACTGTGTATGTGACAAATAAAACTCTTGAATCTTGAATCTTGAACAAGTCTGATCCATGGAGGCCCCACCTTGCAACTTACAGGACTTAAAGGATCTGCTGCTAACATCTTGGTGCCAGATACCACAGCGCACCTTCAGGGGTCTAGTGGAGTCCATGCCTCGGTCGGTCAGGGCAACACAATATTAGGAATGTTATGCCTGACCGGTGTATATTAAACAATGCCACTCTAGTGATTTACATGCAAACGTGAAAATTAAAAATCGAGTAAAATTTTTTTTCCTTTTTTATGAAGAGCAGGGTTTCTCAAACTGATGTAGGGGTTTGTGTGGGAACTGCAGGGGGTTTAATTAGATTAATTAAATCATAAAAATGAACAGTACAAGAGTCCATGCCTCGACGGGTCAGCAAAAGGGGGACCAACACAATATATTAATGTTATACCTGATCGGTGTATATAGGCAATGAAAGGCTCATTATTATGATTTATGTCTTAATAATATAAATGCATGATTAGTCGAGTAATCGCTTAAATGAATGACTGCTAGTCGACTAGAGAAATCTTTAGTTGAGGGCAGCCGAAGAAAATAGCATATTACTTCTAAATTATGATGTAAAAATCTTTCTAATATCAAAAGAGGACTTTAAAATATGCAGCTCATGAATCCTTTAATGTTACAAAGTTCTTAATTATGAAATTCAATTTAATAGCTCATTATTCAGCTCAATTTAACCCAATGAGGAAATATAAAGAAACAAAGCCTAGGTTTGCAGAGTGAATGTTGCACTCTATTCTAAAGTGTGTGATTTGTGTAGTTTGAGCTGAAACTCATCTACAGTTGATTGATTGATGGAGTTTTAATGCATGAAATAATCTGACGTTTAAAGGAAAAAGTGCAGGAGTGGCATCTAGCCAGTTAAACAGGCTCACACTCCAACGTCCCCGAAACACCCGTATAATGACAGACTTGTGCGTCCACTTTTAATTAAACTGTCAGACACATGCAGCTGCAATATTTATCGGAAGGGAAATGCCAGAGACACTTCAGGTGAAATACAGTAAAAAAACAAAAAAATTCAAGTAAATATTACAGTGAACTGACTTCGGCTGATCAACAGCCGAAATGCATCATTTTCCAGTTATCACCGTAAAGCTGCTTTGAAACAATCTGTATAAAGTGCAATAGAAATAGAGTTGTCTTGATTTGAATTAGATGATAGAGTCTTTTTTTTAAGACCAGTTTTATGTTTCAGACATGAACCACTGACAGGCTGAAAAGTAAGGCGACCAGTCGTCCCGTTTTTCCAGCTGGAAAATTGTTTTGCACAATTTTAAACGTCCCCAGAAGGTCTTTAGTCACAAGTATTTCCACACACCTTAAAAAAACGAAACAATTACACTCGCAACAAATACATTTGCAGAATAATGCTTAAAATAAGCCTAAAATGCAAAATACAAGCCCAATTAAAGAACAGTAAGAGGCATTTTCAATAAAAAAGTAAAAAGGTTGTAATTTATACAGTATAACCTTGTGAAAACAATTATAAAATATTTCTTAAATAGTTTTATTTATCATATATTTATGTAATTTGTTTTTGTAAAGTCATATACATAATATATATTTTATAATAATGTACAATGGTTAACTATAAACTGTTTTTATTGTTTGTTTGTTTTGCAGAGGAGGTGAATTGTAATAAACAAACCAAAAATCCTAATAATCAAACTAAATCATAATAATTATAAATGTTAACAATAATATAGGGAACCCACAACCATTGAAAAAATGTATTGTCCCAGTTGTTTTTCTTAATTAATAGACGAGATCAAATGAGATTTCAGTGATATTTTGACCAGTCAAACAGGAAATGTGTAGAAGTCTGGTCACCTCACTGAACAGAGGGGGTCTAATGCTATTCCATGCATTCTGACTTATTTACACTGTTAAAGAGTTGATTCTCATGATAAACATGGACAACAATTCAGAAAACGAGTTGGATGTATGACGGATTTCTGTGCCAAATACACTCCTTCAGGATTCAAACAAGTCTCTAAAAAGTTTTTTTTTGAGTATGGCCCTGTATGACATCATAAAAGGCGTAATCCCTTATATAGGCACTTCTCCCGGATCAGCGCGCGCGCACACACACACACACACCACCTAGAGCGAGAGCAAGAGCGCGTTCATCATTGAGTTTGGTTGGGGTTACAGGAGCCGTCGGCGTCGCTGGCGATGTGTTTTTAGACAAGATCATCAATGTCACTAAAGAAGTGTGTGTGTGTGTGAGGGAAAGATCAGCTTGTTCAGCTTCCCAAATAGCCCAGCGTTAAGGGAACAGTGGATGCAGTGTGTGTTCCCGGAGTTCTGCAGGTGTGTGTGTTTGTTCCCGGTCATGAGTGGGATCCTCAGGCGGAGAGTGAAACTGCAGCAAATGTGTGTGTTTTGATGGAAATCGGCGAGTAAATGCATTTAATGTGAACAACACCAACGTATAGTGTGTGTGTGTGTGTGTGTGTGTGTGTGTGTGTGTGTGTGTGTGTGTGTGTGTGTGTGTGTGTGTGTGTGTGTGTGTGTTATGCACCCTCTAAATGTGCATGTCTGCAAAAAGTTTCCCATTGAGGCTTGATATTAACCTCAAAGCTAAAATGCATGAACTAAAAGACACAAAGCTCCCATTCTGGTCTCATGGGGTCTAGTTATGAGAGCTTTCATGCTGATATTATAAATTAAACTGCCTTCTGTTGGGCTAAAGCTAACACTTGTAAAGCTGACATCCTATACTTAAATAAATAAACCGATCTGAAACCGAACCTTGGGTTTAAGCCGTATTGTATCAAGCCTGTGGCTGCGCTAAGGCGGTTCGACCCCATACGCCGGCCTGCGTTGGCTATAAGCACATTGCTGTAATCCCCGGTGGACTACTGAAACGGGTAACTGGATCACTTCTTTAAAAAGCACCTTAATGGATTGGCCTGCCTGCCGCTGGTTTTCTTTCATAGCACATGCATCGGATGCACTGACACCGAGAGCGATCTATGTTTGCTATTGCAATCTGTCCGTCTGCACCAGTCGACACCAAACTCCCACATCTGGCTAACTTTAAAAAACTACATTTTGTAAAGCGTCATCCAGGCCTAAAAGAAGTGCCTCTTCTGCAGCTCTGTGCTCATGCACATTAATGCATGCATTTTGTGCACATTTGCAATACGGTTTGACGCCGTGATCATCCGCTAGCGCTCGTCTGCCGCTGACAGGACAGGTGAGTGTTATAATCTGTCCCGGCACACGCACACTCTTCAATGCCTTATAACACATGCATGTTACATCATTACGCCATTCATGCAATTACAACAACTACAGGACGCGTTCATCCCTGCAACAACCTGGATATGGTGCACACCTACCCCTCTCCTGTGAGCTGATGGAAAGAAAGTGTCCGCGTGTGGGCCGCTCTCTGACTGCGGGAATCTTTGGTTCGCTTTGGGCCGAAGTCGCAGCTACCATCCAAAACCCTCTCAACGCTACCACGGCAACAGGCAGAGGATTATGGGACCGTACCATTCTGCTGTCAAAGGGGATTAGAGCGCACACAACACGGCCCCTTTCTTTCCCTGCGTGTGTGTGTGTGTGTGTGTCGCAAATGACCAGATTACCCGCACATTCTCATCCAGAGACGGCTTTACAGAGACGATGGGACGGTTGAGACAAACTTCAAATGGTCAGTAGATTGAGCGTATTATCATGCTATCTGGACAAACATTCTGCAATTGGACACATTTCACTCACTCACCTCAAGAAGTTAGGTAGAAGCACGAAAATGCATAATGAACTGATCGGGATTTATAGCTGATATTCTCTGCACCACTATTGTATACTTTATGACCAAACCACACCTTCTGCCCCGCCCCTGGACTGCCATTGGTCACCAAATAGATAGCCCCGCCCCCAACACACACCATTGGTTGAGTGTTAAGCTGGTATATAGGAAACTGCAGTTTGTTCATTCGTTCAGACAGACGAATGGCTGGATGAACAGATGGTGTCAGCTGACTGTTATAGAGATAAAACTTTCTACACAATATAGTGAAACATCCAGAATATCCACTGATGTCATCCTTACTTTATTTTCATCAACTAACCAAGTTTGACAAAGCATCAAGTCAACTCAAATTTATTTGCATAGTATTTACAATTACACAAACACAAACATTCATGAACACACACGCACACACACACACATACATGAACACACGCACACACACACATACATGAACACACACACACACACACACATACATGAACACACACACACACACATACATGAACACACACACACACACATACATGAACACGCACACACACACATACATGAACACACACACACATACATGAACACACACACACACACACATACATGAACACGCACACACACACATACATGAACACACACACACACATACATGAACACACACACACACACATACATGAACACACACACACACATACATGAACACGCACACACACACATACATGAACACACGCACACACACACATACATGAACACTAACAAATACACAGATATATATGAACATGAACAGACACATGCAGACATACACACACATGCACGCACACACACACATACATAAACACACACATATATAAACAGACATACATACACAAACACACACGTGCACACACATATACACAAACACACATGCACACGCACACACATGAATACACATGCAGGCACACATACACAAACACACATGCATGCACACACATATATAAACAGACATACATACACAAACACACATGCACACACGCACACACATGAATACACATGCAGGCACACAATACAAAACACACATAACATAAACAAACAAACAAACATACACGCACACATACACAAACATGCACACAGATTCACACACACACACAGACGCACACACACACAGAGACACATGCACAAACACACATGCACGCACACATACACATGCACACACACACACACACACACACACACACACACACATATATACAAACACGCACACAGACATACAGTACATGAACACAAACACACACATGCATACACATACACACACACAAACACACACGTGCATACACACACAAACACACGTGCACATACAGTACAGTACATGAACACAAACACACGTGCGCACACATACAAACACACATACACAAACACACACACATTCATACATAAACAAATACGTGCACACAAACACACATACGCACACACACACACAAACACATACACAAAAACACATTCACGAACAAATATATACGCTCACACATCTACTCTATCTGTGTGAGGACATTCCCTGACACATTGCAGTCTCTAGCTCTTACCCTAACCTTACCCGTCTCAACTAAGAGCCTAACCTGAACCCTGACCCTAAACCTGCCCTTGACCTCATTACAACCTGATCCCTAAAACCAGGTCTTGACTCTCAAACAGGCCTTCAAAGATCTCAGAAAGTCAAAATGTCCTTACTTTACTCTCTCTGTCCTCACTCTGATGTTATGAGGCACACACACACACACACACACACACACACACACACACACACACACACACACACACACACACACACACACACACACACACACACACACTGTTTTGGGTTCAGTATACAGAGTTGCTCATTAGCCAGTATTACAGATTATGGTGTAGTCCATTGCATAAGAGCAGAAACAACATTCATTTCAGTGTAAACACGAAATAAGCCCTGAAAAACCCCACAGGAACAGCCCGTCATAAACACATGCGCAATAATCCCGACTCCTCACAGAGGAAATGACTCCATCCAGGGAAGAATCCTCCCGTTTATATCAGTGACACTTAAGAGCGCGGAGAAGCATTACCACAGTTCACCAGTGGACTGAGAGGATTAAACCAGGACACTAGTATGATGTGGGCCAGTGGGATCTTTCAGAGATAAACACCCCGTGTGTGATATCTTAGAGTGATACACACACACACACACACACACACACACACACACACACACACACACACACACACACACACACACACACACTCACCCCGTCCGGTCTCCGTTCTGCAGCCGCACTGCTGTTGCTGACGGAGAGCTGTCTCTGCAGACGCAGCACCTCCTTCTGAGACTCCTTCAGGAGACGCTCAAACTCGCTGACACCCACGGGACCCTGAGCGAGAGCACACAACCCTTCACAGTTTTACAAGCATCTCTTAAACAGTCCTGCGGTCACACACACGG
>CM040916.1:52529730-52539730 GCA_023029165.1 Gobiocypris rarus
TGTGTGTGTGTGTGTGTGTGTGTGTGTGTGTGTGTGTGTGTGTGTGTGTGTGTGTGTGTGTGTGTGTGTGTGTGTGTGTGTGTGTGTGTGTGTGTGTGAGTGTGAGAGAGAGAGAAAAAGTGTTTGAGAGAGCGTGTGTGTGTGCGTGTGTGTGTGTGTGTGAGAGATAGAGACAATGTGAGTATATGTGTGAGAGAGACAGTGTGTGTGTGAGTGTTTGTGTGAGTGTGTGTATGTGTGTGTGTGTGTGTGTGTGTGTGTGTGTGTGTGTGTGTGTGTGTGTGTGTGTGTGTGTGTGTGTGTGTGTGTGTGTGAGTGTGTGAGTGTGTGAGTGTGTGTGAGTGTGAGAGAGAGAGAGAAAAAGTGTTTGAGAGAGCGTGTGTGTGTGCGTGTGAGAGATAGAGACAATGTGAGTATATGTGTGAGAGAGACAGTGTGTGTGTGAGTGTTTGTGTGAGTGTGTGTATGAGTGTGTGTGTGTGTGTAAGAGAGTGTTTGTGTGTGTATGTCAGTGTGGGTGTGTGTGTGTGTGTGCTGTGCATGCATGTGAAAGTGTGTGTGTGTGTGCATGCATGTGAGAGATCTGTCACAAATAGATAAAGTGCACTAAAATAAACACTTAAAAGTGTATTTACAGTAGATGTTATGGAAGCTCAAACTTGACCAGTGCCCCGTAAGGCTCGATATACTTCAAGCGAAAGCGAAGAATAAACTTAACGTCATTTAGAACAAAATCAGGCCAAAGCAAAGTTTGTTTTGTGATCATTTCAGGAGTTTGAACCCGCTTGCCAAAGCGAACTTTACAGAAGAGTTTATATTTCAAGGCTGGTAAACACCTACAAAAACTACCATTGGTCCGTGGCGATGATGTAATATGTGGGTGTGGCTCTGGCCTTCTTTGACGTGGAAATCTTTTGTCGTTCTAACAAAGACGCTATTCTCTTCTAGAGCTCCATCCATCTTATCACTGTAAAGCTGCTTTGAAACAATCTGTATTGTAAAAGCACTATATAAATAAAGGCATCTAATAATTTGTCAGCAGGTATATTAGGCTGCTGTCACTTTAAGACTAAGGCACGGATCCATTACACTGTCACACATGTGTTTACATGAATACTTGCCAAGACCAGCATTTTGACATTAGTTTGTGTGTATTTGACTGTTTAAGCAGCAAAAAAGGACTCAATTTAGTGCTGAGAGGCGGCTTTATGTGCGTGCACTAGGGCTGAAACGATTCCTCGAGTTACTCGAATTGAAAAAATCCTCGAGGCAAAATCATCTGCCTCGATGCCGTTTAGTTAATTTAACTACACGGATGTTGCAGAAATATTTTTTTGTGTATAAGGACTCGGTATGCGCGGATTGCGGTTAAATCCGCGATTCAACAGGGTAAACATCCCAAAAATTGCGGGTGGATGAGAGAAATCATTGATGTGTTGATTTTAATTAAGACGCGAATTCAATTCACGTTAAACGCAATGAATGTGTCGCTCTTTAACTTTCGTTTTCAGCTCATGTCGAGATCAAAGATCAGAAAGTAGAGAGACTGGCATCAGCACTGCTAATATCATTTAGTCTCGCTATTGTTAAATGAAGACAACTGTGAGTTGAGCTTCAGGATACGACACTGAACATTTAGGCTTCATTTGCGGCAGTTCAGCGGCAGCTGAGGAGATACTGAGCAATATTTATAGCTACTAACTTAATAAAACAAGTGTGTTACAATGATGAATATGATTAGCTGAAAATGTAGATCTGTATGTGCGATGTAGGCTACTTTATCTGAATTAAACACAAACTCATCTCTCGTGTCAACCCGTTTGGGTTATTTAAAACGTGTAATTTCGCCAAAGAAGATTTGTTTTAAAGCAGCCTATGTCAGTGTAGCTAAAATGTGACGATAGCATCGCGCTTACACTGAGGATTTGAGTTTATGACGATCGGGTGCGGATGGATGGTTTGTTTTTAACAGCGGATTCGGTGAAGTTATCCGCGCATCTCTAGTATGACCATCTGTACTCTTGTTCTTATTTCAAGTTTCCTTCCTGTCCAATATTTGTTGCTTCTTACAAAAGCCTCACAGCCTTCAGAAGACAGTAAAGGCTTGTCATGCCTGAACTGAAGCTGAAACTTTAAAGTTAAGCTTTAAACATACATGCAATGTTTAGGCATTATTGCTATTTATATTAATACTATTTTGGTTTATTGGATGTAGGTTTAATATAAGACTGAACTTTTTAAACTAATTTGAAATAGATTTTTATAATGTGGCAATTGAATGCATTAAAATGGGTTATTTTCACTGAAAATATGTGAACATATTATGTATGCAATTTCAGCAATAAAACTTTGTTTTTCTAAAAGAAAAAAATTAGATGTTAATTTTAAGATACCTGTCTTATTTTCTCTTATATATTTAGTATTGGTCTTTAATAAAGAAAAAGTAATTATTATCCGATTACTCGATTAATCAATGGAATAAACGGTAGAATACTCGATTACTAAAAGAATCGATAGCTACAGCCTAGCGTGCACAAAATCAAAATGAGTAAAATTATGTGCAATACGCGCAATCCCACAGGAGGAATTCAAGCCCTGTAACAGCAACAATATTAATTTGGAGCAAATGAGTGAGTGAGAGGAGGCGGGTTTGTGTGTCAGAGACAGAGAGAGAGATAGAGCAGCTGGTCTCCTGTATTTCAGGATTGAAAAATCTGTCCTCACTACATCGCACGTTTATTATTTCAGATGTTTTTTAAAAGACTACAAAGGAAAACTTTGAACATTTATTATATATAAAATTAAACCCGGCCAGGTGGCTAGTAGGAGTGACTGTGTTAGACGCCACTGCTGAGGTGAGAATGCCTTTCGCTGATATGAATCCAGCTGAAGAACGTACCACTTTCAGGTTGGCTTCCTGCAGTTTGCGCGCTCTGTCCTCCAGACGCTTGGCGATGACGGCGAGTTCTGTGTTCTTCTTCCTCAACCTCTTCACCTTCTCCTCCGTCTCTGGAGAACTGCTCTTCCTCTGAGGAGACACCGAAAATGGACAAGAGACAGAATTTGAGAGACTGAAAACTAGATTTAAAGGTATCCCTTTATGCCCCTATTTACAAGATGTAAAATAAGTCTCTGGTGTGAATGTGTGTATGTGAAGTTTTAGCTCAAAATACCCCTCAGATAATTTTTTATAGCATGTTAAAAATTGTCACTTTTTGAGGATTAGTAAAAACACACGATTTTTGTGTCCCTTTAAATGCAAATTAGATGCTGCTTCAAGAGCTCATGTTAGCAGCTCTGATGACCTCACGCAGACACACACTGAAACTGTTCAGCCTTTTATGATCAAACTGGAGTCGGAGAATGATGGAGAGACTCCAGAAGAAGAGACAACATGTAGCATGGGACAGGATGTTTCTGAATGGATATTTATCCATCCATCCATCCATCCAATCTATCTATCCAATCTATCTAACCATCCATCCATCCACCCATCCATCCTTCTGAATGGTTATCTATCTATCTATCCATCCATCTATCATCCATTCATCCATCCATCCATCCATCCATCTAACATCCATCTATCTATCGTCCATCCATCCACCCATCAACCAATCCACCCATCGATTTATCATTCATCCATCCACCCATCCATCCATCCATCCATCGACCAATCCACCCATCGATTTATCGTCCATCCACCCATCCATCCATTGACCAATCCACCCATCAATCTATCGTCCATCCACCCCTCGATTTATCGACCATCCACCCATCCATCCATCGACCAATCCACCCATCGATCTATCATCCATCCATCCATCGACCAATCCACCCATCGATCTATCATCCATCCACCCACCCATCGACCAATCCACCCATCGATCTATCATCCATCCATCGACCAATCCACCCATCGATCTATCATCCATCCATCGACCAATCCACCCATCGATCTATCATCCATCCATCGACCAATCCACCCATCGATCTATCATCCATCCATCGACCAATCCACCCATCGATCTATCATCCATCCATCGACCAATCCACCCATCGATCTATCATCCATCCACCCACCCATCGACCAATCCACCCATCGATCTATCATCCATCCACCCACCCATCGACCAATCCACCCATCGATCTATCATCCATCCATCCATCTACCCATCGACCAATCCACCCATCGATCTATCATCCATCCATCCATCTACCCATCGACCAATTCACCCATCGATTTATCGTCCATTCATCGACCAATCCACCCATCGATCTATCATCCATCCATCCATCTACCCAATGACCAATCCACCCATCGATCTATCATCCATCCATCCATCTACCCATCGACCAATCCACCCATCGATCTATCATCCATCCACCCACCTATCGACCAATCCACCCATCGATCTATCGTCCATCCACCCATCAATCTATCGTCCATCCACCCATCGATCTATCGTCCATCCACCCCTCGATTTATCGACCATCCACCCATCCATCCATCGACCAATCCACCCATTGATCTATCGTCCATCCATCCATCGACCAATCCACCCATCGATCTATCATCCATCCATCCATCTACCCATCGACCAATCCACCCATCGATTTATCGTCCATCCATCCATCCATCAACCCATCGACCAATCCACTCATCGATTTATCCTCCATCCATTCATCTATCTATCCATCGACCAATCCACCCATCGATTTATTGTCCATCCATCGTCTATCCATCCATCCATCCATCCATCATCCATCCATCCATCGTCCATCCATGATCCATCCATCCACCCAACATCATCCAACCATCCATCCACCCATTGATTAATTGTCCATCCATCCATCCATCTATCCATCGACCAATCCACCCATCGATTTATTGTCCATCCATCGTCTATCCATCCATCCATCCATCCATCATCCATCCATCCATCGTCCATCCATCCATCCATCCATCATCCATCCATCCATCCATCCATCATCCATCCATCCATCCACCCATCGATTAATTGTCCATCCATCCATCCATCCATCCATCCATCCATCCATCTATCGTCTATCTATCGATCTATCGTCCATCCATCCATCTATCGTCTATCTATCGATCTATCGTCCATCCATCCATACACACATTTTTATACAAAATACTGAATAAACCAAACTTAAAATACAATGCCAATCCAATCCACCCGTGGCCCATCTGGAAACGTGTTTAATGGTGTTTATTGTGTAGTGTGGTGTGTGGATGGCCCCTCACCAGTATCCTGTTCTCCTCTCTGAGAGCGCCGCAGGATTTCTCCATCTCCTCCAGCGCCCGCAGCAGCTCCGAGTTCTGCCGCACCAGGAAACCGTAATCCCTGCCATTCTGAGGAGAGGAAAAAAAGAAGATTTCTAAAACGCCCTGGAGGACAAGACACACCAACACGAGTCAACTCTATCCGTCCAGCTTAATGAATCTGTCACGGCTGAGAAAGAGAGATTGTGCTGAAGAGAAGAGGCCATATTTACAGCAACAAACTGTAGAAAACACAGCTAAATAAAGTGATAAATCTTATCTAATAAATCTTATCTTATAAAATGTGAGGACAGTACCGCCGCTCCCTATACACAGAATGAACTTGAAAGTAAAAAGCGAGTGTGCATTCAATAGCGATTTCAATACCCCTGCATTTTGATAGCGGCTCCCTGAGGCCCGCAGCTTATATACGATATAATAAACCAACTACATATTTGCAAGAGAAATATATGAATTCGTTTCATTTCATATTTTTTTTCCCATCACAATGTCTCTTTAGGGGCTCCATAGAATGCTTCATTTCTTTTCCGAACAGGAATATTTTAGGTACTAAACCAAGTGAAAGGTGAATCACCATTTATCAGAATCCCTCTCTAGTTAATGAACTCAGCTTCTTAAAACACTAAAACACCAATAAACAATGAATAATTCAAGAACTCAATGATAAATGATACGAACAAGACATGTCCCTGTTGGTCTTCTCATTTGTTCTTCATGTTTGTCATCTCTGACGACCCGCTGGCCGAGTCTAACGGGTGACAGCTTTGATTTCAGCACACAGCGGAGTGTGTGTGTGTTTTGTTTATGTCATGCCAGCTGGAACTGGGGTGTGTTTTCACTGTGAACATGTAAATCCCAATGTGAGATGGAAACACAGAGGAATATTATTCAAGGTTACACAAGCAAGTGCTGCAAGTGTTTTTAAAAGGATGGACAGTTGAATAGGAACCCAACCTCGTTGCTGCTTCTTAGCGTTCCCTGTAACAGAGTTATTCTCTGTCTAGAGCGCGGAGCTGCACGAGCATATGGAAGAAGCGAATGCCAGAGTTTGCATTTTAGGTTAAGCTGCGTTTGTTTGACATTGTGGGAAATAGAATAATAGAATCAACATGTATTAGCCTTTACCCGTTAGGGTTGTGACGGTGAGAACATTTTCCCTCCCGTCACATATAGTGCTTGTGCCTATGCGCGTTTACTTTCGGTTTGCCGAGGGCGGGTTGCTTGAATGGTGGGTTCATGAGGTGCGCCGCTGAGAATCTGGAGATTCCTGCCTTTATTAGAGAGAAGAATATGCTCAGCCCCTCCCTCCGAATATTCGGTGTTGATTACTACCGAAACTTCAGAGCTCAAAAAAATGGTATTCGGACCAGCCCTAGTGGAGACGATATTAACCTAAAATCACTCAAATTGATCTGAAAACAGAGAATGTGCACTATCAACTTTTATGTTGGTTTATGTTCATAACAGGAACTCTAATTTTGTTGAATTGCAACACACACACACTGGTGAAGATTGTTTGTGGGGTGTTTTTACTGCATTTGACTGTAAATAATTACACATTTAAAAAGGGCTTTATGCAAGAATCTTCAGGTATCACCCACTCTACTGGGTGGTTGCCCTGCTCGCCTAATAAATAAACTTCAGCTGGTCCAAAACGCAGCAGCTCGAGTTCTTACTAGAACCAGGAAGTACGATCATATTAGTCCAGTTCTGTCAACACTGCACTGGCTCCTATTAAACATTGCATACATTTTAAAATCTTGCTTATTACTTATAAAGCAATAAATGGTTTAGCTCCCAGTACTTAAGCGAGCTCTTAACGCATTATACTCCATCACGCCAATTGCGGTCTCTAAACTCTGGCCAGTTGAAAATACCTAGAATATCTAAAACAACTGCAGGCGGTCGATCCTTTTCCTATTTAGCACCAAAACTCTGGAACAGTCTTCCTAGCATTGTTCGGGAAGCAGACACACTCTGTCAGTTTAAATCTAGACTAAAAACGCATCTCTTTACTATGGCATACACATAGAACATTTTTAACTTTCTTTATTCAAATCAAATGACTGATTGTTAGGCTGCATTAACTAGGTCAGCCGGAACCGGGAACACTTCCCATAACACCTGATGTACTCGTTACATCATAAAAAGAGTGGCATCCACACTAATGTTAGTCTCTGTTTATCCCGAGGTTTACTGCAGTCGGCCGGATCCAGGCCGTGTCCGGATCGGATGGTGGACCTGCATCTGGACATGACCAGCTCATCCTGGAGTGTCTGCTGAGACCGTGTCCATTAGTGTCTCCTCTGAATTTGCCTCACCGCACGTCATCCTCAATTAACCCGTCCAGCGCAATAACTCCGATCTTTCAAGTATTCATATTCTTGTGTAATCGACGCGCCATCCTAAATGAGCCCGCCCTGTCGGCCATACCCAAAATTTCGAATATTCCTATCTAATATGATTGATGACCTGCAAGGTTGCCTGAGTAATAATTATACACTGTTAATAATAGGCCAGAGGAGAACTGGCACCCGACTGAGTCTGGTTTCTCCCAAGGTTTATTTTTCTCCATCATGCCCTGATGGAGTTTTGGTTCCTTGCCACTGTCGCCTTTGGCTTGGCTTGCTCAGTTGGGGACACTCAAATTATGATCCAAGTTACTCAACTAAATATACAAATAAAATTTATTAATTTGGTCATATATAATTCTATAAACTATCCAAATTAAACTAGCCAAATCAAATTTTGTTGCAATGTTGTCCTGTTTAACACTGTGAAGCTGCTTTGAAGCAATCGTCATTGTAAAAGCGCTATATAAATAAAGTTGATTGATTGATATTAATCACTTTTTTATTGCCAATGCATGTACCACTAGCGAAACTTAAACAAGGCCTTCCCTGACTTGCTAGTTTGTCTATGAAAGCCTGATTTTGATGTGAAGGGCTCGGGATGTTTTCTCCGGGAAACTCAAAGGATGTGTGGTTTACACTTGCTCCCGAGAGCCTCTCTCCAGTTCAGTGACACTAATGCTTATACAATGTTCAGATTAAAGAGCCGTTCTGTACTGTAATGTCATTCAAACTATAGTCACATCTATACAGTCTCTAATATACTTTATAATCAAACTATCATAACTGTGTGATTGAATGAGCTCATCTGTCGCCGGTGAATCTCAAACAGATTGCTTTCTGCATCATTAATATACTATTAATATTTGTAGTTTTATCCACTAGTGCATGAAGCCAAATGTTTCATATTAACATGCATAAGACTGCAGGACACGATGAATTCATCAGCAGGAGCGTTCATAAACACCGAACATCATCTGAGAGAGAAACGGCCTTTGACAGGAACTCACTCGCGTTCTCTGTCTCCTCTAATGACCGATCCGAAACTAGACTACAGCTCCGGTCCTGCTCAAATCTCCTGCCAAACACAGTCTGCCAAACCTAAGGGATCCGAACATCTGCTGCCAGACGGACAGACAGCGACCCGCCATCGCCATCATCAATCACAGTAAATAAGATGTTACAGCTGCAGAAATCAATTTATATTTTTCTGGTTCAAATTGAGATTTGTGATTTAAAAATGCTATGAACACCAGGTTTGTTGTGCCTGCTTATACTTTTACTTTACTTTCAGTATATAACACTTGAGTACACTTTACAGCAGAAAAAAAACATATTGATTATCATGTGTACATGTTTATTATCATTTTCATATTATGAAATTCAAATATGCAAATGAGCATTTCATTTCCTTCACGCACTGTAAGCATTCGACCAATCACAACAGTCTGAGCAATCTGACCAATCAGAGCAGAGCAGGGTCTCAGAAAGGAGGAGTTTAAAGAGACAATGTTTGAGCGAACCGTTTTCAGACTCTTTGAGATATTAAGTAATGTGTAATGTATATTATGATCAAATGAATGTGTTTTTGATGCATGTAAACCTGTTGTAGGAAACCTCCAAAACAAAATTAGGAACTTTTAAAGGTGCACTGTGTAAGTTTTAGTGGCATCTAGCGGTGCGAATTGAGGCCACCGCTCCCTTTCGGAGCACATAGAGAAGCTACGGTGGCCCACACAGGACAAAGATGTCGCCATCTGAGAGAGCAGAGAGTAGCTAGCACTCTGTAGATTGTCCCTTTAGGGCTACTGTAGAAACGTGGCGGCACAAAATTCACTGTAAGGGGACCCGCGGTGTGAGTAGATAGAAACGGCTCATTCTAAGGTAACACCACTGAAAACATAGTTATGTATATTATATTACATTTCTGTCAATATTTCCTCATAAATACTACACACTGCACCTTTAAAATAGCATAATAGGGCACTTGGTTTAAGTAATGTTAAAGAGCGCTGTCAATCTCGTGCAATCGTGCCGGCAGTGTAAAGTTGAAAACCACTGTGATTGGCCAGCGCACTTATGCATGACTCTTATCTCTCCCGCCGGGGCTGTTGGGATATGATTGATGCCTGCTCATTACGGAGGCATCTGCGGTGGACGGCGACCACCCTTTTGTCCCGATTATGGATGGGATGCAGCGCTCCACATTAATGGCTGTGTCTCAGATGCGAAAGGTCCTAGAGCACAGCTCATCTCCATTAAAACAGAAACCTCCATCACCACCATAATGGAGTCGACAGGGGTTCCCCGCACACAGATGGGCTTTCTGCTCCAGGAATACACA
>CM040916.1:52542230-52552230 GCA_023029165.1 Gobiocypris rarus
AGAACAAACCATAAAACGATAGAACAAACAATAAAACGATAGAACAAACAAGAACGATAGAATGTACGATGGAACGATAGAATGTACGATGGAACAAACAAGAACTATAGAATGTACGATGGAACGATAGAATGTACGATGGAACAAACAAGAACTATAGAATGTACGATGGAATGTACGATGGAACGATAGAACAAACCATAAAACGATAGAACAAACCATAAAACGATAGAACAAACAAGAACGATAGAATGTACGATGGAACGATAGAATGTACGATGGAACGATAGAATGTACGATGGAACGATAGAATGTACGATGGAACGATAGAACAAACCATAAAACGATAGAACAAATTATAGAAAAAACGAGAACGATAGAATGTACGATGGAACTATAGAACGAACAACATCCAATGCTTTCAGAATCTTTACTTTAAAACAATAGTTTCTGTATTTTTGAAATATATTTTTATATTAACATATATTAATATTTATTGAACAATAAATTAATAGCCCCATTGTACTCTGTGATACAACTAATGTAGAACATTTATAGTATATTACCTTTTTTAATTGTATATACTATTAACATGGTCTTAATAAAATATCATACATTTTATGTTATAGATACGAGTATTAACTCTGAAAATTGATTATAATGGGAAATGTACTTTATAGGAGTTAAAGTCTGACAAACTGTCTAAATATTCTCTATGATAATTTCCCACTGATATGATGGAGATTGGGATCCATATTTGCAAAGTTGAATGGGCTTTAGTCCATTAGTCTTCTTTTTTTCTGAAGTCATTGTTTTAAGTCTACAAAGTGTGCTGGTAAGAGCAAATGTTGTGTTATTTATATTAGATCAGAACAAGTACAATAATTTGATAAAACAATTGTCTTAAATATTTAAGAAAACTTGTGCAACATATTCACGTTCTGGAAGATTATCTTCCAGAACGTGAATATTTTGCACAAGTTGTTAGCACTATTAGAAGACCAGGGGCCTATTGCACAAAACTAGGATAAGGGATTAAGCCGGGATATCTTTATGATCTTGTCATGCAAAATGTAGTATACCACTGTCATGTAAACTTACCCTGAAGGCTCACTCACACCAAGAACGATAACGATAATGAAAGATAACTGTATATTAGCGGATACATTGAGTCAGGATCACCAAGATATCCCGGCTTAATCCCTTATCCTAGTTTTGTGCAATAGGCCCCAGAGCAAAACATTACCGACAGAAATACAAAAAACAAACTACCAAATGACTAATTCCGCGGATAAATCACTGTCTGTAATGTGGATTGTGGTTTGTAATTTACCTGTTAATGGAACGATTACGGAATTGAGAGCGCGCTACAGAGTATGAGCGATGCTGCAGAGCGAGCGGGAAAACACGGAGCGGATTAGCGGATTTTTAGCGGAACAGAACACATTTATGGGAATCCTCTGAGGGTAAGTGAGGGAAGGGGGCAAGAGGGGCACCTCAGCCACCCCCCTGTGCACGGCCCTGCATCCAGGCTGACCTTCAGCGTTTGAGCAGCACTCAGTGCAGGTGTGGGAATATTCTGGCTGAGAAAAGACAGTTCCCATCATGCCTCTCTCTTCCTCTCTAATCAACAAAGACGCAAACAGAGATAATTGAAGGCTGCGCTGCTTTCAAACACACGCTGACCCGGCGACGAGTCTGGAGGCGGTTTCCATGGCGATGTCGTTTTAAGCCAGCGTTCCTCCGGCTAAAGGCCACAGAGTTTGTTAATCGGGGGAAATAACGTTAACAAACTCATAATGATGAAGCGCAGGTGGCGACCCCTGCCTGAGAGGAGACACACAGGTGGAGCTGTTCTCAGATCAGAGTCACGCACACGTGGATGTTTCAGTGCGTCGGCCCCTGGGTTACAGCACAAAGACTCGGCCCTTAACAAATTGGGCCTTTTCAGCCAAGAGCGCCACAGGAAGTCAATTAATCAGACAGAATTCAGCACGGAGAAAAAGCCCGTCTGACAAAGCTCTGCCGGGGAAATCTGAGCCATATTGTGTGCGACTAACTGACCTTGAACAGAAAGTAAATCATTCTTCATTAAATTCATGCATGGAATAAATGAAGCACTGATTCAAGAGAAGAACAGTCCAGAAATACTACAGAAATGTGCAGTGGACAAATGTTTGATTGATCCTAAAACTAGTTTAAGTTTCATCAATATAACAAAACTCTAAAAATGTATGAGGTAAATCTCGTTCAAAACTCAACTGGCTTTTATTATTCCATTAAACATGCAGAAAAACGATAGATAGAATGAATGATAGATAGAACGATAGAAAGAATGATAGATAGAAAAAGGATGGATGGATGGATGGATGGATGGATGGATGGATGGATGGATGGATGGATGGATGGATGGATGGATGGATGGATGGATGGATGGATGGATGGATGGATGGATGGATGGATGGATGGATGGATGGATGGATGGATGGATGGATGGATGGATGGATGGATGGATGGATGGATGGATGGATGGATGGATGGATGGATGGATGGATGGATGGAAAAATTATAAAAAGAATGATAAATAGAACAATAGAAAGAACGATGGATTGATGGATAAATGGATGGATAGAAAGAATGATAGAGAGAAAGATAGAATGACAGAAAGAACGATAAATAGAACGATGGATGGATGGATGGATGGATGGATGGATGGATGGATGGATGGATGGATGGATGGATGGATGGATGGATGGATGGATGGATGGATGGATGGACAAACGGATGGATAGATAGACGGATGGATGATAGATAGATAGATAGATAGATAGATAGATAGATAGATAGATAGATAGATAGATAGATAGATAGATAGATAGATAGATAGATAGATAGACGGACGGACGGACGGACGGATGGATGGACGGATAGATAGATAGATAAACGGATGGCTGGATAGATAGATAGATAGATAGATAGATAGATAGATAGATAGATAGATAGATAGATAGATAGATAGATAGATAGATAGATAGATAGATAGATAGATAGATAGATAGATAGATAGATAGATAGATAGATAGATAGATAGATGGATAGATAGATGGATAGATAGATAGATAAACGGATGGCTGGATAGATAGATGATAGATAGATAGATAGATAGATAGATAGATAGATAGATAGATAGATAGATAGATAGATAGATAGATAGATAGATAGATAGATAGATAGATAGATAGATAGATAGATAGAGACGGATGGCTGGATGGATAGATAAATAGAGACGGATGGATGGATAGATAGATGCATAGATAGACGGATGGATGGATGGATAGATAGATGCATAGATAGACGGATGGATGGATGGATAGATAGATAAACGGATGGCTGGATGGATAGATAAATAGAGACGGATGGATGGATGGATAGATAGATAAACGGATGGATGGATGGATAGATGCATAGATAGTCGGATGGACAGAAGTAGTGCACTAGAGCTGATCCTGGCCATTATCTGGAGAAGGCCATCACAAGCGGTCATGATGAACTCTTCCCAGCTCCTGTTACTGCTGTGAAAGGGCTGTAGGTCAAGACAGCAGAATCAGGGCTGAGATGGTCTATATCAGTGTGGAACTGAGACGGTCTATATCAGAGTGGAACTGAGATGGTCTATATCAGTGTGGAACTGAGATGGTCTATATCAGAGTGGAACTGAGATGGTCTATATCAGTGTGGAACTGAGACGGTCTATATCAGAGTGGAACTGAGACGGTCTATATCAGTGTGGAACTGAGATGTTCTATATCAGTGTGGAACTGAGATGGTCTATATCAGAGTGGAACTGAGATGGTCTATATCAGAGTGGAACTGAGATGGTCTATATCAGTGTGGAACTGAGATGGTCTATATCAGAGTGGAACTGAGATGGTCTATATCAGTGTGGAACTGAGATGGTCTATATCAGTGTGGAACTGAGATGGTCTATATCAGAGTGGAACTGAGATGGTCTATATCAGAGTGGAACTGAGATGGTCTATATCAGATTGGAACTGAGATGGTCTATATCAGTGTGGAACTGAGATGCTCTATATCAGTGTGGAACTGAGATGGTGGGAGTGGCTCAGTGGTTCATGTAGATTGTCTGCAAACCGGAAGGTTGGTGGTTCGATCCGGTTCCACCTGACCAAGTGTCGAGGTGTCCATGAGCAAGACACCTAACCCCAGCTGCTCCCGACGAGCTGGATGGCGCCTTGCATGGTTGACACCGCCGTCGGTGTATGAAAGAGTGAGTGAATGGGTGAATGTGAGGCAATGTGTAAAGCGCTTTGGATGGCCATTGGTCTGTTAAAAGCGCTATATAAATGCAGTCCATTTACCATGGTCTATATCAGTGTGGAACTGAGATGGTCTATATCAGTGTGGAACTGAGATGGTCTATATCAGAGTGGAACTGAGATGGTCTATATCAGAGTGGAACTGAGACGGTCTATATCAGAGTGGAACTGAGACGGTCTATATCAGTGTGGAACTGAGATGGTCTATATCAGAGTGGAACTGAGATGGTCTATATCAGAGTGGAACTGAGATGGTCTATATCAGTGTGGAACTGAGATGGTCTATATCAGTGTGGAACTGAGATGGTCTATATCAGAGTGGAACTGAGATGGTCTATATCAGTGTGGAACTGAGATGGTCTATATCAGTGTGGAACTGAGATGGTCTATATCAGTGTGGAACTGAGATGGTCTATATCAGAGTGGAACTGAGATGGTCTATATCAGAGTGGAACTGAGATGGTCTATATCAGAGTGGAACTGAGACGGTCTATATCAGAGTGGAACTGAGACGGTCTATATCAGAGTGAAACTGAGATGGTCTATATCAGTGTGGAACTGAGACGGTCTATATCAGAGTGGAACTGAGATGGTCTATATCAGTGTGGAACTGAGATGGTCTATATCAGAGTGATACTGAGATGGTCTATATCAGAGTGGAACTGAGATGGTCTATATCAGATTGGAACTGAGACGGTCTATATCAGAGTGGAACTGAGATGGTCTATATCAGATTGGAACTGAGACGGTCTATATCAGAGTGGAACTGAGATGGTCTATATCAGTGTGGAACTGAGATGGTCTATATCAGAGTGGAACTGAGATGGTCTATATCAGAGTGGAACTGAGACGGTCTATATCAGAGTGGAACTGAGATGGTCTATATCAGAGTGGAACTGAGATGGTCTATATCAGAGTGGAACTGAGATGGTCTATATCAGTGTGGAACTGAGATGGTCTATATCAGTGTGGAACTGAGATGGTCTATATCAGTGTGGAACTGAGATGGTCTATATCAGTGTGGAACTGAGATGGTCTATATCAGTGTGGAACTGAGATGGTCTATATCAGTGTGGAACTGAGATGGTCTATATCAGTGTGGAACTGAGATGGTCTATATCAGTGTGGAACTGAGACGGTCTATATCAGAGTGGAACTGAGATGGTCTATATCAGAGTGGAACTGAGATGGTCTATATCAGTGTGGAACTGAGATGGTCTATATCAGTGTGGAACTGAGATGGTCTATATCAGTGTGGAACTGAGATGGTCTATATCAGAGTGGAACTGAGATGGTCTATATCAGTGTGGAACTGAGATGGTCTATATCAGAGTGGAACTGAGATGGTCTATATCAGTGTGGAACTGAGATGGTCTATATCAGTGTGGAACTGAGATGGTCTATATCAGTGTGGAACTGAGATGGTCTATATCAGTGTGGAACTGAGATGGTCTATATCAGAGTGGAACTGAGATGGTCTATATCAGTGTGGAACTGAGATGGTCTATATCAGTGTGGAACTGAGATGGTCTATATCAGTGTGGAACTGAGATGGTCTATATCAGTGTGGAACTGAGATGGTCTATATCAGTGTGGAACTGAGATGGTCTATATCAGTGTGGAACTGAGATGGTCTATATCAGTGTGGAACTGAGATGGTCTATATCAGTGTGGAACTGAGACGGTCTATATCAGAGTGGAACTGAGATGGTCTATATCAGTGTGGAACTGAGATGGTCTATATCAGTGTGGAACTGAGATGGTCTATATCAGTGTGGAACTGAGATGGTCTATATCAGAGTGGAACTGAGACGGTCTATATCAGTGTGGAACTGAGATGGTCTATATCAGTGTGGAACTGAGATGGTCTATATCAGTGTGGAACTTAGATGGTCTATATCAGAGTGGAACTGAGACGGTCTATATCAGAGTGGAACTGAGATGGTCTATATCAGAGTGGAACTGAGATGGTCTATATCAGAGTGGAACTGAGATGGTCTATATCAGAGTGGAACTGAGATGGTCTATATCAGTGTGGAACTGAGATGGTCTATATCAGAGTGGAACTGAGATGGTCTATATCAGTGTGGAACTGAGATGGTCTATATCAGTGTGGAACTGAGATGGTCTATATCAGTGTGGAACTGAGATGGTCTATATCAGTGTGGAACTGAGATGGTCTATATCAGAGTGGAACTGAGATGGTCTATATCAGTGTGGAACTGAGATGGTCTATATCAGTGTGGAACTGAGATGGTCTATATCAGTGTGGAACTGAGATGGTCTATATCAGTGTGGAACTGAGATGGTCTATATCAGTGTGGAACTGAGATGGTCTATATCAGTGTGGAACTGAGATGGTCTATATCAGTGTGGAACTGAGATGGTCTATATCAGTGTGGAACTGAGATGGTCTATATCAGTGTGGAACTGAGATGGTCTATATCAGTGTGGAACTGAGATGGTCTATATCAGAGTGGAACTGAGATGGTCTATATCAGTGTGGAACTGAGACGGTCTATATCATTGTGGAACTGAGATGGTCTATATCAGTGTGGAACTGAGATGGTCTATATCAGTGTGGAACTGAGATGGTCTATATCAGTGTGGAACTGAGATGGTCTATATCAGAGTGATACTGAGATGGTCTATATCAGAGTGGAACTGAGATGGTCTATATCAGTGTGGAACTGAGATGGTCTATATCAGTGTGGAACTGAGATGGTCTATATCAGTGTGGAACTGAGATGGTCTATATCAGTGTGGAACTGAGATGGTCTATATCAGTGTGGAACTGAGAGTCTATATCAGTGTGGAACTGAGACGGTCTATATCAGAGTGGAACTGAGATGGTCTATATCAGTGTGGAACTGAGATGGTCTATATCAGTGTGGAACTGAGATGGTCTATATCAGTGTGGAACTGAGATGGTCTATATCAGTGTGGAACTGAGATGGTCTATATCAGTGTGGAACTGAGATGGTCTATATCAGTGTGGAACTGAGATGGTCTATATCAGTGTGGAACTGAGATGGTCTATATCAGAGTGGAACTGAGATGGTCTATATCAGTGTGGAACTGAGACGGTCTATATCAGTGTGGAACTGAGATGGTCTATATCAGAGTGGAACTGAGATGGTCTATATCAGAGTGGAACTGAGATGGTCTATATCAGTGTGGAACTGAGACGGTCTATATCAGTGTGGAACTGAGATGGTCTATATCAGAGTGGAACTGAGATGGTCTATATCAGTGTGGAACTGAGATGGTCTATATCAGAGTGGAACTGAGATGGTCTATATCAGAGTGGAACTCAGATGGTCTATATCAGAGTGGAACTCAGATGGTCTATATCAGAGTGGAACTGAGATGGTCTATATCAGTGTGGAAATGAGATGGTCTATATCAGAGTGGAACTGAGATGGTCTATATCAGTGTGGAACTGAGATGGTCTATATCAGAGTGGAACTGAGATGGTCTATATCAGAGTGGAACTGAGATGGTCTATATCAGTGTGGAACTGAGATGGTCTATATCAGAGTGGAACTCAGATGGTCTATATCAGTGTGGAACTGAGATGGTCTATATCAGTGTGGAACTGAGATGGTCTATATCAGTGTGGAACTGAGATGGTCTATATCAGTGTGGAACTCAGATGGTCTATATCAGAGTGGAACTGAGATGGTCTATATCAGAGTGGAACTGAGATGGTCTATATCAGAGTGGAACTGAGATGGTCTATATCAGAGTGGAACTGAGATGGTCTATATCAGTGTGGAACTGAGATGGTCTATATCAGAGTGGAACTCAGATGGTCTATATCAGAGTGGAACTCAGATGGTCTATATCAGAGTGGAACTGAGATGGTCTATATCAGAGTGGAACTGAGATGGTCTATATCAGAGTGGAACTGAGATGGTCTATATCAGAGTGGAACTGAGATGGTCTATATCAGTGTGGAACTGAGATGGTCTATATCAGTGTGGAAATGAGATGGTCTATATCAGAGTGGAACTGAGATGGTCTATATCAGTGTGGAAATGAGATGGTCTATATCAGAGTGGAACTGAGATGGTCTATATCAGTGTGGAACTGAGATGGTCTATATCAGAGTGGAACTGAGATGGTCTATATCAGTGTGGAACTGAGACGGTCTATATCAGAGTGGAACTCAGATGGTCTATATCAGAGTGGAACTGAGATGGTCTATATCAGAGTGGAACTCAGATGGTCTATATCAGAGTGGAACTGAGATGGTCTATATCAGTGTGGAACTGAGATGGTCTATATCAGAGTGGAACTCAGATGGTCTATATCAGAGTGGAACTGAGATGGTCTATATCAGTGTGGAACTCAGATGGTCTATATCAGAGTGGAACTCAGATGGTCTATATCAGTGTGGAACTGAGATGGTCTATATCAGTGTGGAACTGAGATGGTCTATATCAGTGTGGAACTGAGATGGTCTATATCAGTGTGGAACTGAGATGGTCTATATCAGAGTGGAACTGAGATGGTCTATATCAGTGTGGAACTCAGATGGTCTATATCAGAGTGGAACTGAGATGGTCTATATCAGAGTGGAACTGAGACGGTCTATATCAGAGTGGAACTGAGATGGTCTATATCAGAGTGGAACTGAGATAGTCTATATCAGTGTGGAACTGAGATGGTCTATATCAGTGTGGAACTGAGATGGTCTATATCAGAGTGGAACTGAGACGGTCTATATCAGTGTGGAACTGAGACGGTCTATATCAGTGTGGAACTGAGATGGTCTATATCAGTGTGGAACTGAGATGGTCTATATCAGAGTGGAACTGAGATGGTCTATATCAGAGTGGAACTGAGATGGTCTATATCAGAGTGGAACTGAGACGGTCTATATCAGTGTGGAACTGAGATGGTCTATATCAGTGTGGAACTGAGATGGTCTATATCAGAGTGGAACTGAGATGGTCTATATCAGAGTGGAACTGCACATTGTTCTCTTGTGTGAGATGCATGTGATCAGAGCAGCCTCGCTCGCGCAGGTCAAAGCAAAACACAGACATCAGCGTTATTTCACACACAGGCTGCCGACAAACCCCCAGAGAGCAGAGACCATGAGCAAACGTCTGTTAAGAGTACGAGAATAATGAAGCGTGTGTGTGAAGCCAACAGAGACACACGCGCCAGACGTCTGCCAGAGACGATGAGCAACCGCGAGCGTATTACAACACACACTTAATATAGATCATCTCAGCGCTGATTCTGCAGGGACAGCCCCAGTGAAGCCGCACTGCTGTACTGAACATTTCCTTTATGAAGAAAACCTGTCCGTCCGCCCAGCCATCTTTATTTTTTATTCTATAAACTAGTATGTTACACAATGTGCAGCGATAACCATGTTAAACAGCAGCTTGCTCAGCGAGTGGCACCCAGTTTTCATCTCTGACATAATATTCATTTTCATATTTTAATCCAATTTAGTCAAAATGACTTAACCTTTGGCAGCAGAGAAAAGAGAAGGAAGATCAAGCGGAGCAAATTGCATTGTTGGCTTAAAGTGTGCTTTGGTTTGTGTTTGTGTGCGTGTTTGTGTGTGTGTGTGTGAGAGACAGACAGAGAGAGAGAGAGAGGGAGAGAGAGTGTGTGTGTATGTGAGTAAACATTGTGTGTGA